>JACXGI010004843.1:22550-39755 GCA_016801175.1 Esox masquinongy
AAAAAAAAAAAAAAAAAAAGGAGAATGTTGACTGCGCTTGCCTGAATGGACAAAGGCTAAAGTTGGTTTCTCTATTTTCTGTCATGAGATCTGTGTGTGGCATGTCTTCCTGCAATTTTATCAATTTGCTTTCTCAAACATTGTATTCCGACAGTTCGTGATGGTTAACGTTATTCCTTCATCAAAAAATTCGTCTGAAATATGAGTATGCAGGTTGCGATTTACACTCACAAAATCTGCCATAGCTGTTTTCAAAGAATTTCAGTCGTTTGTTTA
Organism: Esox masquinongy; assembly: GCA_016801175.1. Lineage (NCBI taxonomy): Eukaryota > Metazoa > Chordata > Actinopteri > Esociformes > Esocidae > Esox > Esox masquinongy. The sequence continues at coordinate 22,827 of JACXGI010004843.1, forward strand.
ATAGCTGGGTTTTATTTTATTCAACAACAAATTAGACTTAATCCTGTGATTATCAGTTTCTGAAATTGTTTTATTTTACGAGCATCGTGGTATTTCAATGTTAGAGTTTAAACGGCAACTGTTAGCAAAGTTTAGTTGGTTTCCACCCAATGTAGTGATCTTCACAAATTTTCCAACAGGGCCACACGACATCAGTTTGCGGGCGACCACAAGACAAAATAATGCAACCCTTAATGCAATTGTGGACACATGAATAGGCCCACAGACGGCCACCAGGGGCCATCTATTGCGCATGGCCCAAGAACACTGAGCTAGTGAGTGACAGATACACTCTCCAACAGAGGCAAGCACAGTGACTCTGTTCCCATGGCAACCTTTTTTCCCTTAAAGTGGCATTTTCTGTCACATCTGATAGTTTAGTTAAGAGACTCAGTCACAAATATTTTGCAATGTACCATGTTGCTACTTCATGGGAATACATTTATTATTTGAGAAATATTACACAGCATATTTGTGTCATGTTTTTTATGTGTCAATTCTATTTTGGCTGGTAAGTCATCTGATTTATTTTGATCTAGCTACCTGCCACAGTGGTTTGTAGACCAAAAAGTTAGTTTGCTATACACACTCTCTGCCACCTGTCTAGTATAGTTGAAACCATTCTTGAAGAGCACACTTCAAGCCAGCGCCCATAGAAGGTGAGTATTGACCCATGAAGTTGCTTATGATGTCAAACTGCAGTCAGGTCGAGACCCTGGTGAGGGCATTGACCACTCCGATTAGGTTCCCTGTGGTTTCTGAGATTTTGTAGAGTTGAGCAAACCCATGGTTGTATCAGCTGTCCTGGTGGCTGTTCTCCAGGAAATGCCCAGTGTGGAGGTCCTGGTCTGGTGTGATTATTTGTGGTCTGGAGTTGTGAGGCCATTTGAACTTACTGACGAATTCTCTAAAACAATGTTGAGGCAACTAACGGAAGCGAAATGAACATTCAGTTCTTTGGCAACAGCTCTGGTGCACATTTCTGCAGTCATTCATAATCAGAATTTCATTATTGTTGGTAGAGTGGTTACATTTAGCTGGTGCTTTTTGGCCACTTGCTAGTCCCAGCTCCCTAACTCACTTCTTTTCACAACATGAACAGAAGCCACTGCCCTAACAGCACCTAATGGGAATACCCTCTCGCTCGCTCACTCAGTCACTGATCTCTCACTCTGTCATACTCTTTCACTCATCTCTCTCTCGCACAGTCATCTCTATCTGTCTCTGCTACTCATCTCTCTCTCTCTCTGTCTCTCTCTCTGTCTCTCTATCTAGTACTAAGTGTACTAATACCTCACTATATTTGACAGGCTTAAGGCGTCAGGGTTTACCGTAAGTCTTGTCATATCTGTCTGTGGGTCTGACTGTCTCACTCTCAGACTCTTAGCTTCAGCCCTTTGATATTTCTATGTCGGCTGGTAGTCAGCAGACTAGGCCCGGAGGCTGGAGAATTGGCCCCTCCCCTTGTTGTTCCTGTTAATCTCTAACCTGCTTGGGAAATGGGTCAGGGCTACTGTAGGGAGATGGGGACTGTCTTCCTACCTTCCAGCTTACACTGGCAAATCTGTAATATCTGTGGATTTGCAATGCTGGGGGGGCGTTTTTTAATACAATAATCTGAATGTTGATATTATCCCATCATGCAGAGCTGGAGGCTGACATGTGGGATGATAATGATTATTTTTATGATTCATTTTTTTTTTTTTTGGGACTTTTAGTGATACATATTTTTAGTAGTTAAAAATGTTTCCAAAGTGATGGGTGATGGTTATGTTGTGCTTCTCTGTGTTTACCGTTTCCTGTAAGAGTGTAGAGTATGCCTGTAACAGTCATGGAATTTTGGATGATGTTATTGGTACTTAATACATTTTCCGATGAATTTTCTCTCCTCCACTCATGACTGCATGTTGCAGGGAGAGCGGCATGGCAAACCCAAATGAAGACTGTTAAAACATCTTGCTTATTTTTGCCATAGAGAACCATTGTTTGGTTTCCCCAAGGAGTAATTAATATTCATTGCATTCTAGTCCACTTTACGTAGGAAACAGACTCCACCGCTCAAATGTACAGTCGTCTTCACTCAGCTGTTGCTTCCACGTACATGTTTCCGTGACGGCCTTCATTCACAACCCTTGGTTGCGTGGTTATACTGTAGTTGAAACGGACTGTTGACTTCCTTATATCTGTGGTTGGGGAGCCTAATGGTGGTGGCCTTGTTGATGTCACTTCCTGTAGTCAAATGCCTACCACAGCTTCGTCCCTAATTTGCTCCCAGTCACTTCCCTTACCTACTTAGAGACCTTCAAAAACATTGGCTAAACATTAGCAATATAATGGTGGCTCCACTCTGAAAGGTTACGAGTAATTCCAGCATATTGTTCAACCAATCCAAAACATTGACATACAATACTGCATTGGGCTCGGTGTTAGGAGTCACTTTGGATTTAGGTCAGAGAGTCTCTGCGAGTCTTGCAAGTCTTCTGAAAGCTTGTGGTTAACTCTTGTAGAGGAAGAGAGTTGTGTCAGAAAACGGTATCCGTCAGCAGACAGTCTGTAGCTCTTGTTTCCGGAATGCGCCATTTTGTCAACTTCCCTGTTGCATGTTGAGTATTTAGCAGGGTAAGTCAACTTCTGATTTAGCGTGCCTGTGTTTCTACTAACAGTCAGGTGAATTTAATATTTAAAATGTGTCTGTTTAGAGGGATTTGTTGTGTTGTTAGACTGGGTATTTGGTGTAGCATGTGTGTAGTCATTTCCGCTTGGGAAAGTAGGGTCCAATCAGTCATTCATTAGGTTGAAACGACACATTTAATTGAGTAGTACAGCTGTTTCACTCTTTAAATTTTGCATCTTTAAAAAGCTTTTGGACAAAATACGAACGCCTCAAAGACAAAATACATTACATTTTATATTTGGATAAATGTCATTTTACATGGGAGCTCACTGTACAATATTATCACAACAATTTTAAGACTCTCTGCTGCAGTCTCTGCACAAGACAGAGAAGAGTGAACATTAAATTGGATCAGATATAGAAATAAAAGTTCTGATAACGAATTATCTCACAAATAAATAAGAACAAAGCTATTATGGATAAACGACTAGTTTAGGAGTAGTAAAACTTAATTGTGCAAATACTATTATAATGTTGTACAAAAAATATGAAAAATTCAAACATTATATCCGGTATATAATGAAATTGATTTTTGTTAATTTTTCCATCAATCTATTTGCTGGTATAATATAAATGCACAAAAGTTATTATAACATGTCTTTCAGCATACAGCCATTTTTATTGAACTGCATTCCATCCCTGCTACTTGGTATGAAAGAGTGTGGAAGTCCCACAGTCTGACCGCTGGCATGGATCAAACCCAGTAGCTGGCCCAGCTGAGAACATTGCTCTGTAGGAGCAGAAGGGTTAAAATTAAGAGACCACTGCAAATTGAACGCTTCTGTTCCTCACTCAAAACTTTCCTTCTCAACTTTTTTGGAAAGGAAAGAAAAAGGTGCAGTGGTCTCTTAAATTTTTCCGGAGCTATATATTATGGAAGTAGATATGTAGCCATGACTCCCCAATTATTTAAAAGTCTGGAGAATCCACTAAAAGAAGTGAGGATTAGAATGCTTGTCCAGATTCCCTCCTCATACTAAACCCATCACATACTATGAGGCCTGAAACCATCTGCAAAAAGCACCATCTTTTATTCTGATGGTGTTGGTGTTTTTATATCTCTTTCTGTGTTGCAAGTTCCTGTTGTCTGCCTAGCCCGGCCCTTGGGTGATTGAAAACACAGGGGATGACATGAACAACAGAGCGAAAGGAAGAAATGCTTTAAGCACTCAGTTTTAAACTCTGCTGCATGCTGTTTCTCTACCTCTATCTCTCTTACTCTCTCTTCCTCTCCCCCTCTCTTTCTCTCAATACCTTTTTCACTCAGTCTTATCTAACACTTTTCTCTCCCTGTCTCTCTCTTTCACTGTTACAAGATAAAGTGTATTGTCAAAGTGTTCATTTAACAACAGCAATAAGGTAATAATAAATATAATAATATGGGACATTTTATTAATAATCAAAGCGGTAGTAGTAAGCCTGTCTGAACAGGACTGAAAAGCTACTTGGCATTTTATAAAGAAACCAGACAAAACCAAAAAGCAAATATGTCTCCTGTTGTATGTTTGCACTCTGACTTAGAGCAGGAGGCCACATATTTGAAGGCCAGAACGTCACGTTTTGGCTTTTCACCAAATACATATTAGATTCAGCCATAGATTTATAGATTCATATTCTTTCCAAAAAATAGGGTCGGAAGCTCAGGTCTGTGTATTTGTCCCGGTGTAATAGGTAGTGCAGCTGTGCCTCGACCACTCTCTGATTACATAAGGAGCACAACCTGTCCTCTGTGTGTAGCCAGATGTGCCTGTGATGACCGGCCTCTGAGCCCAGGCTGTCAAATCCTACTGCCAAATAGCATTGAATCTCACTTTGGGATGTTATGTTTTCCAAATGGGTAACGTCTTTCAATTTGTGACTTTAAGGGGATATTTATTTGTTGGCATTTCAGGGCTTTGTGGTGGTAGGAGCGGGGGTTGCTTCTTTTTAGGAGGTTGTAAAATTGTGGCTTGTTTTAGATATTTATTTGGCATTTCTCTCTCTTTCCGTCACTCTGTCTTAATTTGTCCCTATCTATCTACATTCAGTGCAAAGGTATTCAAGCACCTGACCATTTCTCTCATTACTGAATTACAAATGGGTCAAATTTGAATTTTTACTTAAGTCATGACATGTGACGTTTGTTTTATTTTAGAAAATGTCTATGTATTTTTAGCCATCCATTCTTCCTTCAGTTTTAACAAGTCCTTGTATGTATCCCCACAACATGATGCTGCCACCACCAGACTTTACTGTTGGGATGGTGTGTGTTAAGGCAAGGGCAGTGTTAGGTTTACGGAACAAATTCCCCTTTCAATTTTAGCTAAAAAGCTCTGTCTTGGTCTCATCTGACTACAAAATTGTTTTCTCACCTCAAACCTGAGTCAATCTTATGGTTTCTTCAGATTTTTTGAGAGTGTACTTTTTGCCGGACCGCCTAAGCGGAGCCGGCTAAGAAGAGCGAATGTCTCTTACTGAGTGAGTGACTGACTGACTGACTGACTACCCCTTGTTAAATAGCGTAGTGGTTAGAGAAGCGGACTTGTGAACTATAGGTCCCGAGTTCGTATCTCCTCGCAGGCGAAGCGAAGTACACATTGTGAATTATTCCGTATTGACGAAAATCTCGCTGGCTAAAACCAAAACCTGAAATTGTATACATTTATATTGCGACTGTTTCTGGCATGGAAAAGTTCATTTTCAGTCTCGCTAGAAATTGCTCAATTCTTATGATTATTCCTAAGAAGTTAGTAGATACCAGTAAGCCTATTACTGGCTAATAAGCTGTTCAAACGGCCAGTGGCAAAAGCTAACAGCTCATAGACGCTATTTCTGGCGGAGGTAATCTTAAAAAGAAACGTTAGTCAGTTTAACACAATGCTCAATAGTGTTTAGCGACTGGTGAAATGCGTAATGCCGTGGCGTTATGGTTAAAGACAGTGCCTCTCACGTGGAAGGCTCAAGTACAAATCTGTTGTGAACAACAACATTTATTTATTTTATTTCCATGATTCTCTCATCGTTTTACTTGATGAAAAAGTTAGTTATCTTCACCTTTCTTGATAGTTATTGTAACAATGTCATTCACGAATGAAAGAAAAAAGTATGTTGTTATGCCATGAAAGAAAAAAATACGTTCTTATGCCCTGAAATGAAATGGCTTTAGCAGACTTGCTAGCAATTGCTCAATTCCTATGACTATTCCAGTAAGTTAGTAGAGACTGGTAAAGCCTATTACTAGCTAAGGGTTTGTTCAGGATAGAGACTATAATGACACGCATTTAAGGTAGAGCTCTGTGGTATAGTGGTTAGCAACCCAGCCCTTCACGTGGGTGACACGGGTTCGAATCTCAAGAGGGCAATACTTTCTATTGCGGTCCGGCTGAACTAGGCTTGCCTGGTTTCTTGTTAAATAACGCTTCTTTCTTGCCACCCTTTCTTGGCCAGTGTTATGCAGAGCTCTTCATATGGTTGACTTGTGCGCTGTTACTCCACTCCCAGCCACTGAATTATGTAGCTTCTTCAAAGTGATTGTTGTCTTCTCTGTGGCTTCCCTCACAAGTCTCCTTGTTTAAGTGCAAATTCAACTTACAATTTTATTTTTAATTATTTTGTTACCATTATTTATTATTTTGCTAAGTACCCATTCCTATCTCAAGCAACAACCTGGTTAATTAGGGTTTACTGTCTCTCTCAGGGACTGATCTACAGGCTCCTTTCCGTTGGGGTTTAAACCAGTGACATTTCATTCCCTAGTCCAATTCTCTTGACCACAAGGCTAGCCTGCCACCCCAAACGCTTGAATATTGTTTTGTAACCTTTTCCTCACTCATGTATTTATATTACTTAATCTCTGTCTTCTGCTCTTTGGTGTTCCTAAATATATTCCACATTAAACCAATGTCACACTGCATCCTCTGTATAGACACCACATATAAAGTACATGTTGTAGAGTTCTCAGTTCTCTCTACTTCATCTGACACCTGGCTGTCATGCAAATGAGCCTTGTGCCAGAGATGTGTCTCAGGGAGCAGCGTTCAAACGGATGGCGGCGCACAAGCTGACGTTCTATTTTTGTCTTGTATCTTCTTTACATTTTAGCAAATTTGACATCACTCACCAAAGCTGCCACACGTTTGATCAGATATGTGTTCACCAGCACAGGTTCAGCTCTTCAGCCCCCTCAGAAACGCCTGCACCTGTCTGTCCCCTATAACCCATAGAAAATGTGTCAAGATACACATCTGGAATTAATCTCTGAAGCAGCCTCTCATCTCATAGCATTCTCTGCTGGCATAAAGACTGTTTATTTCTTTGACTCTTTTATCAACACCTTGGGTTGAACAAGGCGGATGATGTTGCCCAGGGTTTGTACTGCTATAACAATGGGATGTCATTTAAAGGGGCACATGTTTTTCTCTCTGGTTTGTAGATTAGTGATTATAGGCCGGCTTTTCATTTATTGTGCGGTCTAAGCCTCTCTGAAGTGCTCTTCTGGTTATCCTCCATACTGGGCCATTGAGGTATTCCCCTAAGTTGGCTTACAGTATCATATTATATATATATTTTTTAAATGTAGAACCATGAACTGTTGTTCTTAAGAGCCTATTGCAGATTTCTGAGTCCCAGTTCACTGATCACTGTATAATAATGGAACTACTTTCCTTGCAACCACACAATTACCTCTCTACTGATGTCATTGGAGCAGAATTTCTTGTACCCGTTTATTACGAATCAGTTGCTCGTTTATGTGCATGTCTGTTACAGCTTTCATGTCGGGAGTAGTTCCATTGAAGACCACAGCAAGAGAGGGACTACACAGCATGACGACAACTTAGCATGAACTGTTTTTGTCTAATGATTCTTGTACCATTTAACATAAAGACCCCTTTGGAACCAAAATCAATCATGTGTCCTGGCATGAAGGGTCATGAAAGGCACCCAGTCATGGAGGCCAGTTGCCTGCATCTGATCCCAGGTTTAAATGTAACATTCTTGGAATGTATGAGTTTTCCCTGTCATTCCTGAAAGGTCTGTGGGTTTTTAGAGTGGTGATCCAACTTGTCCACCTACTCCTCCCTGCTCTGTAGTATTTGGATGTGACTGATGGCTGTAGAAACCATACCCCCACCGCCTTCAGGGATGATTAAGCTTTCTGTTTTTCATTCTTTCTCACTTGATGTCTCTGTCTCTTTCTGCTCCCCCCCCTCTCTCTCTCGCGCTCTCTCTTTCTCTCTCACTCACTTTGCCCCCCCCATGCCCCTAAGACAAATGTGTTGTTAACTTCTTGGTATGCTTTAGGTCGGAGCATTCCTTTCATTCAAGCCAATGAAAAAATGTCTGGAACAATCTGACTGTTAACCTCTATTAGTAGCACATTTTGATGCACTACAGTGGGTAGATTAGAACTTTAAGAACACTGTCATGCTGTTGCAGTGTAATTTTCTTTATTTCGGTGTGCACTCCTGCAATAAGAAGTAAAAACTTTTCAGCTTTTCTCTCTTGCCCTGTCTCTCCTCCGTAGTCCTAGTCTCTCCTCCGTAGTCCTAGTCTCTCTTCCGTAGTCCTAGTCTCTCCTGCCTAGTCCCAGTCTCTCCACCCTAGTCCTAGTCTCTCCTCTCTAGTCCCAGGCTCTCCTCCCTATTCACAGTTTATCTCCTCCCTAGTCCTAGTCTCTTTTCTAGTTCTAATCTTCACCCTAGTCCCAGTCTCTCTCTCCTCCCTAGTCCCAGTCTCTCTCTCTCTCTCCACCCTAGTCCCAGTCTCTCTCCTCCCTAGTCCCAGTCTCTCTCTCCTCCCTAGTCCCAGTCTCTCTCTCCTCCCTAGTCCCAGTCTCTCTCTCTCTCGCCACCCTAGTCCCAGTGTCTCTCTCCTCCCTAGTTCCAGTCTCTCTTTCTCCTCCCTAGTCCCAGTCTCTCTCTCCTCCCTAGTTCCAGTCTCTCTCTCCTCCCTAGTCCCAGTCTCTCTCTCACCTCCTTAGTCCCAGCCTCTCTCCTCCCTAGTCCCAGTGTCTCTCTCCTCCCTAGTTCCAGTGTCTCTCTACTCCCTAGTCCCAGTCTCTCTCTTCAAATCAGATAACTACTGAACTAAAGTGAAGCCTATTTCTATTGTTGAATTGCATTCCTTTACAGATGTGGATAGATTTTCTTTAAAATATCTTGTAGCATCTTCTTATATTGATTAAGGGCCAGGTGATATTTTACATGTCCATCCTGGTCTGTGGGGTTTCTATGTTTTGGGTTTGACAGTTTCCTCTGTTTTTTCATGCTGCTGTTACACACACTTGCACTCACCCTGTCGCGCTGATGCTGTGCTATCTGTCTCTCTCCAGGCCATCTTTTATGATGCTATGCTATCTCTCTCTCCCTCTCCAGCCCCAGTCTATTGATGCTGTGCTATCTGTCTCTCTCTCTCCAGCCCCAGTCTATTGATGCTGTGCTATCTGTCTCTCTCTCTCCAGCCCCAGTCTATTGATGCTGTGCTATCTGTCTCTCTCTCTCCAGCCCCAGTCTATTGATGCTGTGCTATCTGTCTCTCTCCCGCCCCAGTCTATTGATGCTGTGCTATCTGTCTCTCTCTCTCCAGCCCCAGTCTATTGATGCTGTGCTATCTGTCTCTCTCTCTCCAGCCCCAGTCTATTGATGCTGTGCTATCTGTCTCTCTCTCTCCAGCCCCAGTCTATTGATGCTCTGCTATCTATCTCTCCCTCTCCAGCCCCAGACGTATGACGCCGTGGAGCCTTTGGACCTGGAAGAGTTTCTGATGTCGCAGCTACGGAGCGGAGACTCTGCCCTCATGCAGGAGTTTGGGGATTTCCCCAACGACAACCTGGCAGTGGAACTGGTTGAGAAGGAGTGTCGAACCGTGCGCCACTCCGTGCCCGAGGAAGGGTGGGTCGCACGATTACATGACCGTTATATAATAAACTGCAGAATATCTGTCAGCATAGCATGTGTTCCATTTGGTTGACGTCCATTTGGTTGACGAACATGACAGGCGGTGTTCAGGTGTTCGCAAAGTTGCCGAAGCTCTTCCCGAACATGCCCCAACCAACACTGGCACACGTCCCTGGGTCTCACCACCGTGGCCTAACACGTCATGGAGAAAGCATACCCCCGGTTTATCTTTCACTGCCAGAGAGTGTGAAATAGTGAAATAGTTCTCAGTCATAGCATAGCGTTTCAAGATTGTCCCTCACCTTGAGCATGATGGGACAAATGATGATGACGAGGCAGGAATGCGGAATGACTTCAACGGCTGTCACAGGCTGTGTGTTTGAGTGTGCGTGCGTGCGTGCGTGTGTGTGTGTGCGTGTGCACAGTTGTGTGTGTGTGTGTGTGTGTGTGTGTGTTTTACGCGCTTGTCATTCCTCTGTCTTCCTTGTATCCCTGTAGAGCGGAGTTGGATTCCCACGTGAGGGACTGTGTTCAGAGTTACACCCAGCCCTGGTTGGTGGTCAGCAGAAGGTAAGCTTCCTTTCATCGCCTACTAGACATGTTGTGGGGACGGTCTCATTTCTAATCTGCAGAGAACACAGAGAAATGCTGTAGAGAAACTACGCAGCTAAAAACAAGGATTATTTGTAAGGCAAAGGGTTTTTCCTAGAACTTTTAACATCCTACAAAGGATCTTTTAAATAATAGGCAGCGTCACAGTCTATCTTTCTGTCAGTCTATCTTTCTTTCAGTCTATCTTTCTGTCAGTCTATCTTTCTTTCAGTCTATCTTTCTGTCAGTCTATCTTTCTTTCAGATTGTCAGTATATCTTTCACACATTGTCTGTTCATTTCTTAGACTGGAAACAGAGAGATGTTTGAGAAACTGTGATAAGACCTTTATTCATCCTCACACACACCACACCCTGATTCCTTAACACAGCCAAGGCCCTTGTCTCTGGTTGGTTCTCTCTCTCTCTCACACACACACACACACACACACACACACACACACACACACACACACACGCAGAGAGAGAGAGAGAGAGTTCCCTAGTTAGGGTGTTCACCCACAGGCCTGGGTTCTGTTTGTATGTGGCCATTGGTAAAGGATACAGCTCTGGAATAAATTAAGCGACAACTACACCTTTTTCTTTCCTTTCCAAAAAAGTTGAAAAGGAAAGTTTTGTGTGAGGAACAGAAGTGTCCAATTTGCAGTGGTCTCTTAATTTTAACCCTTCTGTTCCTCACTCAAAACCTTCCTTTTTGTCTTTTTTGAAAAGGAAAGAAAAAGGTGCAGTGGTGTCTACATTTTTTCCAGAGCTGTATGTAACTGTGTTGATTTAGTTTCTAATGACATTGGTGTATCAATTTCCACCACATGTCTGTTTTTTGGACAGGTGCCAGGGAGATGGTTGGAATGCATATTCAGAGCGGTCAAATCTACACAAAACTCTCCTGAAACAGACCTTTGAGTCTGATGTCCAGCCAGAGAAACAGGAGATATCGGTAAGCACAACACACAACACAAGTATAAAATGAATAAGGTATCACTAAGCCTATCATATTTGGGTTTGTAGAGAGAACATTGACACCATTGGCGGTGGTGTTGAAAGAAACAGGAAACATCCTTCAACCCAGCTTTCTTTCCCCGTATAACCAGATTTGGAGGCGTTTCTTTTTTGGCACTGCTGCAGCTGATTACACAGCAGGCAGAACTAAGCGAACATTATATTCTGTGTGCTGTCACATAGAGATGACATAAAAAACATGACACCTGCAAACTAGAATTGTATCAAGCTAGTTTTCCTGATTTAATTGATCCTATCAAACATGTAATGGTGAATAAAGAAAGATGGAGAGGCTTAGAGAGAGAGTGTGTGAGAGAGAGAAGGAGGGGTTGGGGAGAACCACACTGAACACAGACGTATTTGTCATTCTTATTTCCTCCCTCCATCCTGGCACCCTCCACCCACCCGTCTCTGCACATAACCGGGCATGAATATTCATTCAGTTACCAGGCCAGACTAGGATCCAGCTCTCTGACCTGCCAAGTCCCCAGGCAGCACTCAGCCAGCTTCCAGCCGCAGCCACAACTCTCCCAGCTCCCAGTCTCAAGCTCAAAGCTCCATCCCCAGGAGTGCAACCCAGTCCCAAGGTCCAGCCTCACTCTGTCCAACAGCCCCCCCCACCTATATCCAACAGCCCCCACCTCTGTCCAACAGCCCCCATCTCTGTCCAATAGCCCCACCTCTATCCAACAGATCCCTGCTGCTGCCTGAGCCAAGTTGAATGAACCCTAGCCAGTCTCCCCCAGCTTGGCCATGCTCTAATCACCCAAATCAAAAGCCCTTGTTCAATCGTGGGTTCCCATTCGCTCCAGAAGAGAAGGGGGTAAGAGGAGATGAACGGGCCTATTGTCCCTCAGCCTTTCTAGGGGTCCCCTGCTCCAACACTGCAGTTCTCTGGGGGTCATTAGCAATCCTGTGGGGTTGCCAGGAACCCCGCTGCTCGGATCGGTGAGGCCTCGTTGGGGAAAGGGTCTCGTAGAGGCCGGTGGTGGGAGAGCTGAGGTCAGATGGAAGATGGAGGAATCTTTCCTCTCATATTTTCAAGTCCCAAGTTCATGAATTGTTGAAATATATGAGTAATTCAAATCCAATATTTGTTTTTCTCCCAAATGAGGCAAATTTTCTCCAAGATTAAAACAGAGGGTGGATGAAGGCCAGGGGGTTGTTGGGAGGAAGAAGGGGGTTGTTGGCGGTGTTGTTCTGGTTGGGTCTGAACCTGGCATGACCAGTCCAGAAGCGCAGTGGGTGAGCGATTCCTCATGGTTGTAATATCCCCTGATTAGCGCCATTCGCTCCGTAGTGGCAGGGCGCACCCTGGGCTCAGGATTACTGGGCTCTCCTGGAGGGGAAGCCGTTAGTCATGGATTCCATGAGCTTTTCTCCTGTCTCTGGATGTCCTCACATAGTAAATAAGCCATGGTGACATCCTATGGCCACGACACACTTCACACAAACTGCGCAACCGGGTCTCCTATGCGGTCTGTTCCAATATTGGAGCCACACAAAATGATGTAGGAGTGTATGTGGAGAGTACGTTCTTTCGCTGCATTTACATACTTTGTATGGTATGAACCAGTAGGTAGCGTAGCGATTAGCATCTGACCAGTAACCGAAAGGTGGAGGATATCCAATGAAATGTAAAATGTGGCAGCCTGTACTGCTCAATTTTGCGAGCGTACTGTACAAAGTTACCAGCCGTGAAGTGCTTCAGAATTGTTTACGAGAAGTTAGATCATTTTTTGGGGAGAGGTAAGATTATTTTGCTCCCGAGAAGTAAGATTATTTTTTTTTTGAGAAGATTATTTTGTCGGAAGAGGGAAGATTATTTTGTTTGCACGACATCAGATTAATTTGTTGGGGGAGGTAAGATTACTTTGTTGGAAGAATTAGGATTATTTTGGATGTTTTCACTCCATTGCCTTTTGGTCTTTCCCTCCTAATACTGTCTTTATTGTTTTAGGTCCGGTCACCCTCCTTGGCAGGTCTCAGTGATGACTCCCGAAAGACCCTGACCTCCTCTGACTTTGACCTTCGCTCTGGTCTGACCCCTGATCCCAGAGTGGAGGGGCTGCTGCGTTTCAATAACCATGACGACCTTGATAGGTTTAACCAAGAAGCCCGGCAGACGAACCGCCATCCAGAGCTTTTCGCCCTGTACCCACCCGCCGACGAAGTGAGAGACACGCAAATGCGCGCGCGCGCGCGCGCGCGCACACACACACACACACACACACACACACACACACACACACACAGACAGTATGTTTCTGTGCAGGTTTAATTTGAATTTAGTGGCTGGATCCATGACATTCCTCTGGCATTCCAGGACGATGCAGTTGAGATCCGGCCCATTCCCGAATGTCCCAAGGAGCATGTAGGAGACAGGATCCTCATCCGGTGCCAATCCATCAAGTACGGGAATTCCACTAGCTATCCCAGAACGAAAACAAACTTTATGTTTCTAACTCCCTAGCTACCTGTATGTGAGAACCAAGTGTGTGTGTGTGTGTGTGTGTGTGTGTGTGTGTGTGTGTGTGTGTGTGTGTGTGTGTAAAAGGGCACTGGCGTAGAGTGGTGATGCCGGGCAGGGGTGCAAGCTGTCCTTACATGCTGCCCCCACCCCGGGACGAAAAATTACGATTTGGTATATACGCATGGGAAGCCGATCCGGGCATAGAATAACCTCACAGCCGACGTCTGACTAAGATAACCACACTCACCGCGGGCCCTGGGGCAGCCACACCCCCTGCCCCCCCGATAGTTACGCCAGTGTAAAAGGGTGTCAGAGAGAGGGTACTGTCACAAAGAGGTGGTTAGAGGAACTTACTGGAATGAAACTTGTAATATCATAAACATGGCCACAGAAGGTATCCACCCTAATGAAGCCAAGTTAGAGGAACTTCAAAGTGCCTTGACAGATCTCTGCTGATGACCCTGTTGGTCACATGATCACAACTCAGTCCGGATCATCAGGATCTAATGACCAATGAAATGGACTGAAATTTACTACTATTTAACATGCATCTCTCTAAGTATCTCTCTCTCTAAGTATTTCTCTCAATTCGTTTAATTCAATTTGAATGTGAACTTAGTGCATGCTAAACGTGTTCTCTTTGCCTAAGCAAGTTTCAGATAAGTTATTTAAGTCATTCCAAAAGCTTAAAGAAAAAACGATAAAGAAATTTCTCTGTCTTTGTATCTCTATCTATTTCTGTCTTTTTTATCTTTCTACCTCTGTCACCGTAAACCGTTTTTGTACAGTTTCGCATCATGTCAAAGCTGTGGTTTAGTAGAGGTCTGTCCCACTTTCAGTTTGACTCTTCAGTTATGGCTTTACATTATGCTATGCTATGCTATGCTATGCTATGCTATGTGAGTGCATTCATCCACATTCCATGTTGCTGATGCTTTTGTAAATTCTGTCTATTTTGTATGTGTATAATGGTTGTGTTTGTTCTCTCTTAGATTTGAGATTGACATTGAACCACTGTTTGCTACCCTGGCTCTGTACGACCTAAGGGAGAAGAAAAAGGTGAATTTCTAAATTTCCTTTTCCTTCTGTTATTTTGTGTTTTTTATGCCATATTCTTTGGGCTGTTGTATGTTTTGAGATCACCAAGAATGAAAAATACATTGCCTTCAATATGTGACGCTTGAAGTTGTTGGGACGTTAATGCTTGTTAAGGACGTGATGTAGAATAGTGCCTGGTCTTGACCAATACTAGTGATTCAACAGATTTGTCTGGATAGGAAGATAACAGGCTGCCACTGGTTTAAGGGCAACCGCATGCACCTGCTAGCCAGTCATTCAGGCCAGAGGTCCTGAACCTTCGTCATTTACTGCACCACCAACCGTCTGTCTGTGAAGCACCCCTAATGTGATCTATCCTATTCAAGCTCAAATAATTTGGCCAAAGCTTGTAGGTTTTAGGTTTAAAGGATGATGCATTTGTGCCTCACAGGATCAAAGAGACTGGCCACACTGGACACACTGCTCTCACTGGTCACACAACACACTGGGCACGTTGCGCTCACTGGACACTGCCCTAACTGGCCACACTGTACTCACTGTAAAAGCTGGATGCACTGTGCGCGCTGAACGCACTGGCCACACTGCACTAACTGGACACTCTGAACAGACTAGGGCTTCACAAAACTTTTGCCAAATATTTCAATTATAATTATAAATTTAGATTTTTACAGCGTAGATTACATCACTAATATAAGAAAGTGAAAGTCCGGAAAGTCTTAATAACCATGACATTGTGTATGTGGGACGGTGTATCGATGCCATTAGCTGCTTTAAACAGACGTCTTCCCAAGCAGTAAACATGAGAAACAAAGACTAAGTTGCACTTAAGGAAATACAAATTATATTGTGCGGGGCTTCCAAAAAGAAATCTTACATCAGTCCACTTTCCAGATGGCCTTTATTGCGCAGTCTGTGTCTGACACTTCTGCACGTTGTTGAATATACAAATACATAAACTAGGAAAAGCCTACAGGTATTAAACTGGAGTACAAAAAATACTTACAAAACTGTTAAAACAAGTGCGCCCACCAGGCAGTCTGGGACGGTACAACGGCCATTTTGGCTGAAGGGCCGTGCGTTTTGGTGAGTCATTAAGGCCAGATATAGGGGCATCAATTGCCATGATTTCCCTCCACACCCACAGAAGATGCATCTTTCTTGGCACAAAATGTCAGTTTGGAATTAAGCCAGCATGTGCATGCCATGCAGCTTTAGACAGCTGGCGGTTTGGATCTTGCACACGTCAGTATGGCAGTTTGGATCATAATTTGGTGAATCATGCAGCCCTACGGGCCGTACTGCACCTGCAACTGCAACTGGCGGCATATTCGTGGTCTCACCGCACATCCGTGGTCTCACCGCACATCCGTGGTCTCACCGCACATCCGTGGTCTCACCACACATCCATGGTCTCGCCGCACATCCGTGGTCTCACCGCACATCCGTGGTCTCATCGCACATCCGTGGTCTCATCGCACATCCATGGTCTCACCACACATCCGTGGTCTCACCGCACATCTGTGGTCTCACCGCACATCCGTGGTCTCACCGCACATCCGTGGTCTCACCGCATATCTGTGGTCTCACCACACATCCATGGTCTCACCACACATCCATGGTCTCACTGTATATCCGTGGTCTCACTGCGTACTGCACACTGTATCCTGGCTTTGCAGTTTGTGTGGTTATTTCTTTTTTGTAGTGCATTTTACTTTTATTATGCCCTGCAACTTCTGCATAGCGGTGGACCAGGTCCTGCTATTCTCTGTGATGTCCATCATTGTGTGTTATTGTTGTTATTAAATCAGTATAGGAAGAGGAATAAGCCTGTCAAAGGCTTATGAAGAAGCCTTCAGTTTTGGGCCAGGAGGGCAAAGCGTCCAGCTTTCCTAACCAGTTACAATATGTGAGTCAATGTGGAACAGAAGGTTTGATGAATCTATTGTCAGTCGGTCAGTATCTTCTCTCTCGCACTCCATTGCTCTCTGTATCTGTCACTCCAGTTTCAATGCATTTCAAAGCAGTGTTTGGTTCTGTTTTCATTTCACATCTGGGAAATATGCAGCAGATGTTGATATAATTCCTTTAAAACGTTTCTCTAATCCATTCGTGTCCTGAACGTCCGACCGGGGCTTCCAGTGCTTTCCCTGGCATGTAGAAAACATTTGTCTAGAGAGGAGGGTTATGATTATCACACAAA
>JACXGI010004843.1:39855-51096 GCA_016801175.1 Esox masquinongy
GGAGGGAGAGGGGGAGGGGGAGGGAGAGCAGTCCTGCTGTGACGTGTTGAGGAGTAGTAATAATGTGGAATGGGGAGTTGTTAGTGTGTTCTTAATAGAAACTCACATGACATTTCACACACGTATTTGTTTGATTTACAACTGCACACCAAAAGGTAGGACATTTAAAATACAGAAATCACCTGGGCTATGCCATATCGCAATTAATTTGGTTAGAGGTCATTTGTCTCGTTTCCAGTGTCATTTGTGTTGCCTTCAGTCAATCAAGGGTGCCTGCAGCATGAAAATAGTCATTAAACCGGTTCTCAAGATAGGAAAAAGGATCGGCATGCTGCATTGCACTCCATGATGAAGTGCGCGAGTGCCAACGGGTTTGTCTGTATCTGCGGTAGGTCCAGTGTACTGTCATTGTAATGGTGATTTGTAGTAGAGCTTTTAGCTGGCTGATGGAGTGGGTTGAACAGCGCTCTTGTCTGCATTCCAGCCTCGATGATATGGGTCAGAATTGTGTAGGACATTGACCAGATGGAACGTATGATGAGGAGAGAGGTCTTTGTCCCAGTTACATTTCCTCTACTCAGTGGAATTCATTAGGGCACACTGTATCAAAACCAGAATGTGTGATTCTTATTGGACAAGTTACGGTTGTCCCGCCTACTTCTTCCTGTTGGTGTCTATCCAGCTGTATGATGTAGGATTTGGAGAACTAAATGGGCCATATCACTGAATAAATAAATACACATTTGTATTTTCATTGTGTGTGTGGAATGCAGAGTTGTAGTAACAGCGTTGAACAGCGTTGTTAGTTGGCTGTCAAGTTTCTGATCTGTGTTCTCAGCGCACAACACTGCAGTCCAAACAGAACAGCTCAATGTAATGTTTAAACCTTCATACTAGGAAGAGATGAAAGGGATAAATGGACATTGTGGTGAACCTTAACACTCTATGTTCCAATTTCTCAGATATCAGAGAACTTCTACTGTGATCTGAACTCGGACCAGTTTAAAGGTTTCCTGAAACCCCACACGCCACAGATTGACCAGTCCACACTTTCCAGAGCTGCCATCTTCTCCATCACATACCCCTCACCAGACATCTACCTGGTTATCAAGGTAATAACATCCCTGTGCACTGACTGACAAATAAAACCAGAGTTTCCTATTAGGACTGACTCTACTGATAATGGTCCCTCAAAGTAGTTAAGTATTAATCACAGTAGTAGTACATTTTATCTCACCTGGCTATTTTAAGATAAATGCACTAATTGTAAAATAAGATCACCTTCTCAATGACTGAAATGTAAATATGAATTATAGTTGCTGGAATCTAAGGTCAACATAGTACAGTATTACCCATGATGCCTCTGGTAGGTAATGAACAGTATTACCCAGGATGCCTCTGTCCATCTGTGTGGTAAGGTAGGTAATTAATAGTATTATCCATGATGCCTCTGGTAGGTAATGAACAGTTTTACCCAGGATGCCTCTGTCCATCTGTGTGGTAAGGTAGGAAATGCATAGTATTAACCATGATGCCTCTGTCCATCTGTGTGGTAAGGTAGGTAATGAATAGTATTACCCATGATGCCTCTGTCAATCTGTGATTGGGTAAGTAACTGTCCTGTGTCCAGTGTTATCTTGGTCTGTGACATGTGTCTGTGTTCTGGCTGTGTTCCAGATAGAGAAGGTACTACAACAGGGAGAGATCAGTGACTGTGCCGAACCATACATGGTCATGAAGGAGACTGACTCAGCAAAGGTACAGTGGCATACTCTCACACACACACACACACACACACACACACACACACACACACACACACACACACACACACAGGCACGTCAGCTATAGGTTGTAATGGTGGATCGGTGTGGTTCCCTGGGTCAGAATAAGGACAAGCTGGAGAAGCTGCGGAGTCAGTCGGAGATGTTCTGCCAGAGACTGGGCCGCTACAGAATGCCCTTCGCCTGGGCCACCGTCAACATCATGAATGTCATCAGCACAGCCACATTGGACCGAGATGCGACGGACACCTCCGACAGCGTCAGCGGTCAGTCTGTGTGTGTGTGTCTGTGTGTGTGTGTGTGTTTGCGTGCGTGCGTGCGTGTGTGTGGGACAGTTGGTTTACTAATAACTAATGACGCCAAGGCTTTCCATTCCTGGAACTTCTTAAACCGGCCTTGACTCGGTACGTTTTCCCTCTCTATCCAGGTAAGTCCAGCAGTCTGGAGAAGAGAGGCCAGCTGCCCAGAAGGAACTCTGAGAGGTTCGGTAACATGGAGGACCAGTGTAACATGTCCGCGTTCAAGCCTGCCACCATCACCATCAGCACCTTCTGCAAGCAGGTCTGGACACGTGGACTAGAGAGAACGTTGCGCACACATGCACACCACAGTCGATGCGGCCATATAAGCATCGATGTGCTCAGAGAGTGTCTTTGACAGAATGCTTGACGTTGTTGCTGTCACCTTGAGTCTATCTCATTCTTTGCACACCTCATTCACATTTCATAAGGGTTGGTCATATCTAGCCAGATATCATGCAAGCATGCCCTAGATACTGCATACTTTGCATCGCATAGCAAGGCTGTATTTTTCCATCTAGTCGGCATCTGTAGACCAGCACAGGAATTTTTACCACAAGAACTCTTAAGAGTTGCACTCCGCAATATCTGCCCCAAGCACTCTTTACTTTCATGTATGTAGTTAAAGCGAATAGCTGAAAGAAATTCTCTGTGTCCGCGACCCTCCGTCTTTAAAATTAATTATGAGGGGTTCGAGGACGTCCCCTCTGTCTCTTCAGTTTCGCCCAAAACCATGTTGTTGTTTTTAGCGCAGTACAAATTGTCTTTCAGGATGCACTTACGCCCGTGTTTCACTGAACTAGACCCTGTTGTATTTCAGGAAGGGGATCGTCTGAGCGACGAAGACATGTTTAAGTTCCTGGCGGACATCAAGAGGTTCTCATCCCTCCAGAGGAGAATTAAAACCATATCAGGTGACTACTTAGCCTGACCTGCCTGTCTGTACGTGCTTTTCAACGCCATTCAACCTGACAAGTAATGTCCCCGTTCTAAGAACAAGTTTGCGTCTGTGAGTGTTGTTCCTGTGTTTGTGACCGGCATGCATTTGAGAACACTGAATGAACCATTCTGTGTAATTAAGAATGTGGGACACAAACATTTCCATGCATTACTTCCAACTTCTAAGAAGTATCATGTTTTTTTAAACTGCATGGTACCAGTTTCTCCTATTCTCTGTGCTAGGCACGATCCGATTGGACGTCACGCCGGTCCACGACAACCCGGTGGCCAGTCTTTCCACTGAGCTCATCCCGGTCAAACCGGTGTCCGAGAAGAACCTGCGACCCATCAAGGAAGTGTTGGAGTTCCCCTCCAGCGAGGTCTATGTTCCACACAGCACTTACAGGTGAGCGTGCCCACGAGTCATTGCATGCGACACGCACGCACTCCCAGTCACGCATACTTGCATGCTCCATGTTCAAAGGCGCAGTGGATTGATTTCGCCACAGTGCTAATCTCCTGTAAACTGGTTTGCCAGGTCCATTAGTCCCTCCCCTTAACGGCCTCTTTTCTGTCCTCGCCAAACTCTCTTCCTCTTCACGTGAAGCTTTACACATTTCAGGTCCAGGTGTGTCTGTGCTAAACACAGCTTCAGGGCCTGGGTAGTTTCCGTCAACCTCCTGAAGAGGTTTACTGGTTCCTCCACAAGTCTGGTCTGAGACCACCCCCAGTGCTGTTAAAGCTATACTCCTCCCTGCTCACTAGGTCAAGATGGCACGCAGTGGGCACCGGTCAAACATAAACTATAAAGGGTGTAGGGTGCTGTCTTAGGGAATATGGGCCTAAGGGTGCGTCCCATCTCTAAGGAAAGATTGCAGCATGATTTGTAATTTCGCACTCATGCTCAGATAATATTTGGATCATTGGTGAGAGCCCATTGTCCAGGCCCATCCAGTGAACCGTACAATCTCATCAATTTCTGCCTAGCGCACAGTGCCCCCTACTGGACGTGAAGCTAATGTGGACAGGCTCCTTGCCAGCTGACTCTGGGAGCTGCCATTTAACTAGCTGCTTGGGCCGCGTCCCATTAACGCCTCGTTTCTCCTGAAGTGTGCACTCCAGCGCTTTGTCCTACACAGCTAAAATTTTCGTTTAGTTTTCTGGTTTGGGCTAGCGGGAGCTTACGCTAGTTATTCTATTTCTTGTCGATTCAGTAAAGGGAACAAGTGTGCACCTTGGAGGAATGAGAGCTAATCTGAGTCCCCAGTATGTCCCTGCTGTGTCTTCTGGGTCTGTGTCTGGTATCACATCGTTAGGTCTTGCCAGTGTGCAGTGTAACATTCTCCTTCCCTTCTCTCTCTTGCTTCCTTCCTTATTCTCCCTTTCTTTCTGTAATACTTTCTTTCCCGTCCTCCCTCTGTCTTTCTCCACACCCCCCCCTTCAGGAACCTGCTCTTTGTGTACCCCCAGCGTCTCAACTTTGTCAACAGGCTGGCTTCGGCAAGGAACATTACTGTTAAAATTCAGTTCATGAGCGGCGAAGACCCCAGCTGTGTGCTGCCTGTGAGAGACACATACACACACACACACACACACACACACACACACAAACAAACAAACAAACAAACAAACAAACAAACAAACAAACACACATACACCAATGCCTTGACAGTGTTTTATTCGACTCTGCTTTCTTTTTTCTTGTACCGTAGGTCATTTTTGGAAAATCCAGCGGGACGGAGTTTGTGCAGGAAGTGTACACCCCAGTCACCTACCATAACAAGCAAGTGGATACAGTTCTACACGCTGCATGTTAAATGATCACAGAATGGCCGCAGCATGACACGCACGTTGTTCGCATTCTCTCTGAACTGTTCTGACTTCCGTGTGTGATGGGGTTTCAGATCTCCAGACTTCTATGAGGAGGTGAAGATATCGCTGCCTGCCAGGCTGACTGAAAGACACCACCTGTTGTTCACCTTCTACCATATCAGCTGTCAGCAGAAACAGAACCAGACGGCCTCTGTTGAGGCCCTCATAGGATACTCTGTAAGCCTGACCCCTGCTCTCTCGTGGTCCTTCATTGATTATGGACCTGGGAGTACAAGTATTGGTGTCTGTCTGTCTATTTTAAACTAAACTGGTCCTAGATCAGAACTCCAGTTCAGATAAGACGCATTTACACAGGCGGTCCCATTATGATCTTTTGCCCATTTATCTGATTGTTTAAAAGACCAATTAATGGCAGATTATTAGAATTTGCCTGCCTGTGTAATTGAAGCGTTATAAATACCCTGTTCTGTTAACAACAAAACTACTGACATGTTCACCAAACGGTAGAGGGACCTACTTAAATCTGTCCAGTAGAAACACTGGCTCTTGTTGCTAAGGGAATCATTTGCAACAGAATTCTTGGAAAGAAAAAAGGTTCACCTTGTCTGGACCATCATGTTATCAGGCCCAATTTGGTCTCGCTACACACTGGTCTTTTTGGGTATTTCACTATGGATATGCTGTTAATCCATTGAACATGATCCTGGACAAATCCGTTCAACCATGTTTATGCATAATCCATAGACAGTGTTGCACAATATGTTTGTTGTTGTTGTTGTTGTTCCATTAATGCTATGTACTGTAAATGTGGATGTCCATAATCACTGTGCTCTATATTGGCTGATTGATGGTCTGTTTCCCGCTGTTGTGTAGTGGTTACCTATACTGAGTACTGACAGACTACAGACTGGTCAGTACTGCCTCCCCATCGCCCTGGACAAACTGCCTGTCAACTACTCACTGCACTCACCTGAGGTAACCATTCATTTGGCCATCAATTAACTGTCTTTCTCAAGAACAGAACAACATAGTTGATTTGTATTTAATGCAGCAACCTTTCAGTCACTAGGCTGATGCTGAAACCACCACGTTTTTTTGCCACCCAGCTCATGTAATTTAATATTTGTGCTTTTTAATTTTAAATATTTTTTGGGGCGTCAAGGACAAGGCTCGTACAACATGAGATGATTGGTCAAACTCTCTGATTGGTCAAACTCTCTGTCCTTGTCTCTTTCTGCAGAAGATTCCCACTCAGGTTCCCCCAGTCAAGTGGATGGAGAGTCACAAAGGAGTGTTTAACCTAGAGATACAGGCAGTGTCCTCTGTACACACACAGGTGAGTGTATCACACACACACACACACACACACACACACACACACTGTGATTCATATAACTGCTCCACCCTTAACCCCAGGATAACCACTTGGAGCGTTTCTTCACGTTGTGCCACGCCCTGGGGGGCGGAGTAACTTTCCCACTCCGGGTTCGGGAAGAGAAGATTCCGGAGAACAAGCTGGAGCATGAGCTGAAGCTGAGCATCATCTCCCTGTCCTCTTCCAGACTGGAACCTCTGGTCCTCTACCTTCACCTGGTCTTAGATAAACTGTTCACCCTCATCATGCAGCCTATGGTCATTGCCGGACAGACAGGTACTTCAATATAGGAAGAGGTCACCTGTTCTTTCAGACAGACTGGTACTTCAATATATGGAGAGGTCACCTGGTCTTTCTGACAGGTACTTCCATATAGGGAGAGGTCACCTGGTCTTTCAGACAGACAAGTACTTCAATATAAGGAGAGGTTACCTGGACTTCCAGACAGACAGGTACTTTAATATAGGAAGAGGTCACCTGGTCTTTCAGACAGACAGGTACTTTAATATAGGAAGAGGTCACCTGGTCTTTCAGACAGACTGGTACCTTTATTTTGGGAGAGGTCACCTGGTCTTTCAGACAGACAGGTATCTTGGGGATTGCCCCCAGGTTTTCAAACAGACATGATGTCTCCTGGGTATTCACATAGAGTTAGACTAAGACAGGGAATCAATTGATAATACCGACTGGTAGTATGAGAAAATTACCTGATATATTTGACCCGTTTCATTCACACCCTGTTCGCTTGTTTGTGTGTTTGTGTGTTTTATTCCATAGCCAACCTGGCCCAGATAGCGTTTGAGTCGGTGGTTTCTATCGTCAACAGTCTCCATAACAGCCAGGAGTTGGCCCGTGACCAGCAGGGAAGGAACGGTCTCCTGGCAACGTATCTGTACTGGGTGTTTCGTCTCCCTGACTCTCCCCGGGAGACGCTTAACCCAGGTAGGAACCACCACATGTTGTCATGGCGATGGGACTGTTTTAGACAGTCCCACTATATCCGAACAGCCTTGGGAGCAGGACTTGTAAGCAGTCGTCATTAAAACAGGTTAACTGTACCCAGTGCGTTTCTATAGAACTGTAGATCGTTAAAACCTTCTTATTCGGTTCACGTGTGTGCGTGTGCGTGTGCGTGTGTGTGCGTGTGTCCAGGTTCAGGGGGGGTGGTACCACCCGCTGAGAGCCGTTATAGTACAATGGGGCGGGCCTCAGCTACCCAAGTAGGAAGCATGTTACTGCAGTCTCGGATCCGAAGCAGCAGTAACCCCGACATACCCGGTCCACACAGCGCAGAGGACACCGAGGTCAGAAACATCATGGACGCTAAGGTACTGACGAGCGCAGCCCGGTAGTTTTGTCTTGGTGTCTCAAGACACACCAGCTGACAGCGGTGAGGTTCAGGTTCCTGACCAGCCTGTGGGTGCTGTCCCCCTCCTCAGGGCCAGAATAACCCAGGCAGTCGCATGTCTACGTATGTGGATGTCAGCAGCCACCCGCAGAGCTCCACAGGTGGAACCCGGCCCTCCAATAGAAAGGTAATGCATGCCTAACCCAACCCCCCCCCCCCCCCCCCCCCCCCCCCCCCGCCCCGGAACAGATGTCCTGATCACCTCTGCAATAACAATAGTCACCAGCGGAGGGCAGGGTGATACTAAGCAGACCAGAATGCAGCATTTCTGACTGTGTGTTCTAGCCAAAACACAGACAGCAACAACAAGTCATGTTTGGGAGGAGGGGGCCACCGTGGAGAACTGGCTGAATAACACAAATAACACAAAGTCATAAGTGTTATTGCTATTGTATATTGGTTGTCAATGTATTCAGAACATTAAAAAATATATAACATCCATGGTATACCTTCTGATAAACAACAGCTTTCAGCCATTCAGTATTTAGCGCTCTAACCAGACAGTTTATAATGCCCTATGGTGGAGCCAGTGTACTCTTAACTGTGGTAGCCAGTGCACTCTTAACTGTGACTTATCTTCATATGGATATTTACGGCCCTGAAGAAAACCACAGTGGCACGTGAAATAGAAGTTGAACGTGTGACTTTGATCTTTGCTTCTATACAATCACAATGACTTAACAGACACAACACTGTGTGTGTGTGCGAGTCTGTGTGCGTGTTTGTGTGTATGCGCATTGTCAAATCAAATCACGCTGCTTTGAAGCACTTTTCGTGTTTTTAGCCATGTGCGAATAAGACTTGGCCCTTCCCTTTGAAACAGTGTATCTGATTTCACTGACTCTGGTGCCTTGGCTAGCTCTGGTTTGTTTTGGACTGACAACTGTTGGCAGTTGGCCCTAACAGTCAATCAGTCAGTCAGTCAGTCTCTCTCCATCTCTGTTCCTCTCTCTCCATGTCTTTCTTTTTTCAAATGATTTTTAATGGCATGGTAAACATTTGTTTACAGTACATTGCCAAAGCATGTAGAAAAAATACCAAATAAATTACAACAATAATAAATAAAATAAAAATTCTCTGTAAACCTTATGTACAAAATGTTTCAAAAGGATAAATACCTTTGAAATATTAAATTATTTGTTATGTACCATGTTGTAACAATGAGCACATTAAATTATGTTGGGTTTGCTCCACTGGTTGCTCGTTTCTTTTGGCGGCATATCACAAATAGGAGTTGTTTTTGAAAATGTTTGCAGGGTCAGTGTAATCTGTGGGCAGTGTGTATCTCTAATGTGGTCGTACATTTACAAATTCAGGAAATTAGGAAGTGCAGCTCAGTTTCCACCTGATTTGTTGGCGGCGTACTCATAGTCTGTCTTGAGCTCTAGATAACAAGCCATGCTCTCTGTGTGTGTACATAATCAACTTTTTCTTAATTTTGTGTCAGTCACAGTGGTCAGGTATTCTGCCACTGTGTACTCTCTGTTTAAGACTAGGTAGCATTCCAATTTGCTTTGTTTCCTTTCCAGTCTGTCAAATATTTACTATTTCATTGTCTCATGATTTGGATGAGTCCTGGGGCTCTGTGGCGTCTGTTTGTGTTTTGGAACAATCCCAAGACCAGCTGGCTGATAATGTGTTTTTCCAGGTTAATCTTAGATGAGGGAATTTTCTTTCTGTATCTGTCTCTCAGTCTTCCTCTCCAACATGCAGGTTGTATGTTAAGAAATCATATGTTAAAACACTAATATCGCCCAGTATGGATGTGATCCTTGTGGAGAGTTCTGTGTTCTACATGTTCTATACCAGACACTGGTGGTGTTAGTGACCCGAGGTTCTTGTTGTTGCCCCCAACAGCAGTTCCATGAGGAGCTGGCTCTACAGATGGTGGTCAGTACTGGAGTCTGCAGAGAAAACGCATACAAATATGCCTGGTTCTTCTTTGAACTGCTGGTGAGTGGATTCAGTGTAATTATTTGAATGGCAAAACCCTATAGTGAAGTTTTTCTCGACTACGATTAATGAAAGCATGTATCTGTGTATGTCTGTGTTTGGGGATTTGTCTGTGTGTGTTTAGGTGAAGAGCATGGCCCAGCACGTTTGCCAGCTGGAAAAACTTGATGTCCCTCGCAGGAGCCGCTTCTCCGACCGCTTCAAAGATGACATCACCACCATCGTCTCCGTGGTTACCGCCGAGATAGGGACCATCCTGGTCAAACAGCAGAAGGTCAGCGTCCGTTTAGGATGATAAACACACGCGAGCCATTTTCATACACTTACATCATCACATCATGCCAGTGCCAGTATACTGTTGTAATCTTTTTTTCATCTGATATGTTTCTGATCTCATGTTTCTGAGGAGGTGGTTGTCTGGTATTCACTGAAAATATTGAAACGCCTGTTTGTGTTGTTTCTGTTAGGAGTTGGAGCAGGCAGAGAAGGTGAACATCAGCCTGGCCTTCTTCCTGTATGACCTGCTGTCTCTCATGGACCGCGGCTTCGTCTTCATCCTGATCAGAAACTACTGCAACCAGGTCACTCCCTCAATACTCTAGCCTCCCACAGCTACAGCCATTGTTGTTATTACGTTTCTCGACAAAATATGGTATTTGCATTGAGGTCGGTACAGCACCACAAAGGACTAATGTAACCAGATTGTGACCATTTCCTAGGATGTAGGTCTGTCTTTGACCGTATCCAAGTCCCTGATCTGTCCTCGACGCTGTGACCTTCACGTAACTCTCTCTGCATTTGGTTATTTCCAGATGTCGGCAAAGAGCATTTCCGTGCCAGTCCTGATCAGTATGCGACTGGAGTTCCTGCGTATCCTGTGCAGTCACCAGCACTACCTCAACCTTAGCTTGTACTTCAGTAGTCCCGCTTCCGCACCTGCCTCCCCATGCCCATCCATATCCTCACAGGTCAGTCTGCGTGTCAGTCAAAATGTTATCCACCAGTCCCCAGCAGTCACCAGGCTTTAGGATTTGATGTTACGGTGTGGTATTGTGAAGGAGCATGTGGTGTTGACTGAATTACGGTTGAGCGAAGTGATCTGGTTCTGGTCTTTTTATCTCTCCCTCTATCCCTCCCTCCCCCGTCGCTATCTGCAGAGCTCCAGTTCGTGTAGTTTACAGGAGCAAAGGATTCTGGGGCTGTTTGATCTGTCTCAGGAGTTTAAACAGCAGCACTACCTTACTGGGCTACTACTAACGGAGCTCAGCGCCGCACTGGACATGGAGTCAGAGGGGTCAGTACACACATATATATACACACACACACATACATACACACACACCTACATACATACATACATACGTACAGTATCTCACAAAAGTGAGTACACCCCTCACATTTTTGTAAATATTTGATTATATCTTTTCATGTGACAACACTGAAGAAATGATACTTTGCTACAATGTAAAGTAGTGAGTGTACAGCTTGTATAACAGTGTAAATTTGCTGTCCCCTCAAAATAACACAACACACAGCCATTAATGTCTAAACTGCTGGCAACAAAAGTGAGTACACCCCTAAGTGAAAATGTCCAAATTGGGCCCAAAGTGTCAATATTTTGTGTGGCCACCATTATTTTCCAGCACTGCC
>JACXGI010004844.1:0-17432 GCA_016801175.1 Esox masquinongy
AAAAAAAAAAAAAAATACATTATAGTGCATTTTCTGTTTTTCATAGTTATTTTAACACTAGGTTAGGGGCGGAGTGCTCCTGTGGGGACACATGGGCCTGTGCCAAAGGGAAGTTTACTTTACTTCTTTCAGCTAAACCACCAATGCCTTTCTAAAGTATATTGGTTCTCACACACAGACAAGTACAGTATTCATCTGTCTCAGGTAAATTTTTAAGGCTCTTTCTAACAACGGATTTCTGAAGGTAAGTCCACAAGGACATTTAGTGCTTGAAAAGCAGGCAACCCCTTTCCCTTGAATCCTTACTGTTGAGTCACAGCAGAAGGAAAGTCTTCATCAGAAGGTACCGTGCTCACAGAGGGGATATTTGTAGTAGGGCAGAGGTGACATTTCAGGAGTGTGTAGGAGGCGGAATGGTGTTTGTGTAGGGACTAGCTCAACCTATAGACTTCAACTTGGCTGGCGTGGTGATCTGAAAATAATGTAGCTTTTTAAAGTGTCTGGTACCTTGTTGTCACACATGGTCAAGAGTCAAATGAGATATAATGCAAGGCCTATATAGCTAAGGGCTTCTGTTGAAATTCAGGAAGTTGAGCTGTGAGCTTTGTTTTGCAATAGGAAGTGGGCGTATCTGCGTTGGTTAGCAACGCTAATCCTGTTATCTTGAAGAAAGGAAAACAAGTTGATCTTGGTAACAACAATACCTAATAATATGTAATTTCTCTACCATAATATGCATTTAGAGGCAGACAGTACCTACACGGTGAATAACCTTAAGTACTCTTTGTTCAAAGTATTATTTTGAATCATGAACATGAGTCTGATCTATAGTATGAGTCATAGGGTGTTAACTAGCAGACCAGATGGAACAGACGGTTTAAAGTCAGCCACCAGTTATCATATACATACTTGGCATCACAATCTCTTCATTACAAAAATGGATTATAATAGGTGAAAGGTCAAATAATTGCAGCTAACTAAGGCGGAGGTTCCAATGAAAATTGAACAGACTGAAATGAAAAATAGACAATAAGTGCTTGAATGTGTTGTGTTTGCTATTAATGTTGTATGATCAGCATATAGTATTTGGATTTTCTTCACAAAAAGAAACATTTCTCAGAATGCCATTTTCAGTCATTTTGGTGCAGTAAAACCATTTTGGCAGGGTTCTATAGGGCCTTCTAAAACCTTTCTGGATTTGAGATACAATTTTTTATATTGAGTGATTGCACAATGTTTTTCTTTTGTGTGTTTTCATATGTGTTAATATTTAGAAATGATATTACATCCTCCATTTGCAGAAGGCATAACACATTGGACAGATACACCTTTAGTTTATTAAAGGAGTCAAACGTTTCCATGCCCCCTTGCACCCAAGGACAACGGTACCTACAAGACAATTACTGAATCAGGCTTGTAATTTTAAAGACTGGTTGGAAGTTTTGCAGTTTGTTTTGTTGAGTTTTGGATTATCATTTGCTCTATTTTTTCAGCTTTTTTCTGAACTTAAAAGCTTTTCTGTTTTTATTTAACATTGATTTAAACAAATAACATAATAATATACAGCAAATGTAACTCTAAATATACAGTATGTGTATTCAAACTTACTCTTCAGTAAAATAAATAAAAAATAATTAACAGACGTGGGTCGACTGTTGATTCTTATCGGAGCTGACATTTTCTAAGAGACAAACTGAAAGCTGCTCATGTGTAAATGAGGCACGAGGGAAAATTGGGGAAACCGGTGTGATTTGCATGCTGGTTTGAATGTGAGTCCATCCTACAGATCAGAACAGTGGGCTGACTCATTCACTGCACATCTATTGCTGGACAGATCCCGTAAATCCAATGTCACCCTCTCGACTAACCCCATGCATCTTCACCTCAGGGGGTTGTCCCCAGTGAAAGAATATCTCCGAATAGACCTCTGTACTACCATTTTAGTCAATTTGAAGACACTCTTTTAGTGCACTATGCCTCTCGCCCAGGTCCCTGAATTGAGGTTATGGACCTGGGTGGGAGGCTGGGGTAGGTTGGGGAACAGGTCCACATCAGACATTGAGAATTAAAGGCGTTAAGGTTTTGTTATTTGTCCTGAAATGTCATGTTTAAAATTATATATGAACTATATTATGCAGTGGCTCTCAAAAATATTCACCACCCTTGAATTTGTTGTGTTATGACATGACATCAAGATGTCATTATTTTCTGTATTGAATTAATTTAAAACAATATGTAGATATTCATTTTGACTGTGACTTTTTTTGTGTTGATCAGGGCAAAAATTCCTAATTGAATCCATTTCAATTTTATGTTGTGACCAAAGTCCAAAGGGGGTGAATACTTTTGAGCCACTTTATATATGAATAAACAACAACATTTAATAGTGACCATCCAGATTTGAAGACACTTTTGTTCTAATACAGTACCTTTCTTGCACTAATTGAAACTCATCTTATAAGTGAAACCAAAAGCAGGCATTGTGCCATATCAGTTTGCTATCATAAAAATCAGGTAGAATCTGCGCTAGGCATCTTTATGAGATCTTTCACTTCCTCCGTGGATAAAATTCCACTTCTCTTCATAAAATGATGTCATAAAAAGTCTAGGGATTTGCCCACCTGGAATTATTTATGATTGTTCTACTACTGTCCCTATCAAACTGAAGACATGTATTTATCTTTCAGTTCTAGTGTCTCATTGGGAGATTTTACATCGGGAGATTTTTTATAGGTGATCTCTATCACATTTGATTCCTGCAAGTACTCTGGAATTCCCTGTAATTCATAGTTTTGCAGAGTGAATCATTGTTTTTCAATACTTTTACTTGAAATTCCAATCTATATTTTGTCTGGAGAGTAAAAGACAATAACAACTAAATGTGGACTGGGACCAGGTTTGCCCTTTCATTTCTTACAATGGCTTGTATCTTTCCTTGTGGAGCCCAAATAGGAGAGTTTTTGTCTTTGAGTCTCCCTCAAAAAATCCAGTCCGACAGGTCCACTGGGCTCAAATGCACCAGCTCATCTTTTGCATTAGCACACAATTGCATGGGATCAATCCACCCCTGACCAGCAACCATCTGATAAAAAATCACTTTGAAAGAAAGATACAACTGCTTCTGAGAGATTTTCTTTGAGTAGACCTACAACACTAATATCAAGTTGGTGAAGCGCCCATTGTGTGGCTTGTTTTGTCAATCCCATCTAGTTTAGATAAAAGTATACCTTTTGTTAATATATTCACCTAAACCTAACCGAACAAAAAACTTTGAAGACTCTTGTGAGAACCTATTTCACATGTACAATGTGCACCCATTTCATATGCTATTTCAATGACATCAGAATCTGTAAAACAATTGCAAAACAATGTAATTTCTCAGCGAAGAGTGACACCTAGTGGTATTGTTCAGAGTCACATTTTAAGAGGGGTAGGGAGGTGATTCTTCAGATATGCCGTCCTGTTTACCAAGACGAGGACTAACCCTGCATGCTTTATTAATACTGTTTATTTTTGACAATGTGTAGCTGAACATTATTTTCACATGCTGAAAGTTCTAATTCCTTGGGTAACCACTGGTCATACTGAGTTACTGTATAACTCGGGGAGGAGAAGAATACTGTATAATTTTGGGGTGGGCAAACTAAGGCCCCCGGGCAATTCCATCCAGCCCACAGTAGGTAATAAAATAGTTTTGAGGGGAAGTAAAACAACTCACCAGCTCATTCCGATACGTCTGAATCTGAATTTCAGTTATTTATACGTTACAATGGACCTACTGTAAATGTTTTAATTACGGCCCTTTTCTGGTCTGCAAAACATTTATGATTAACAATTTATAAAACAAATGCGGCCCTCCATTTCAATTGAAAATCCTGATGTGGCCCCCAAGGCAAAACGTTTTGCCCTTCGTTACCATCCCCAGGAGAGTGAATACGTCTGCCCATGGGCGACGACCTGTGTCCCCTGTAGCAGTCGTGTTTCTAATACCTGAGGGCTCCGCTTGGTAGGTGTGAGGGTTTCCTTCCCCATTGTGGGGGTGAGACTGAAGATGTGGGTAATTGTGCACTTTATTAAAAACATAGTACACATGGTACACTAATACTAGATATCTTGAGAAACATTTTAAAAGATCAGTGGCAGTTTGGGAAGCCTGATATTCTAGGATATTGGTCATTTTATAGAAATTGAAGAAAATGGGGTGGAGTAATTTCAGACAATATACAAAATGCCGTAATAATGTTATCTATGCATTTACTAAATAGTTGATACCCTGGTCGTTAAGAGCATTCGATACTAAAAAAAAATAAAGCACACATGCTTATGATACACCTAGTACGTATGGTACATATGTGAAATATACAGTTGTGGCCAAAAATGCAGTTGCAGCCAAAAAACATCTCACCCTCTCACACTATTTAAAATTCATAAAAGAAACATATATTTTTTTGGCACCCAAGACCTAATATTTGATTGCATGTCCTTTGGCAAAGATAATTACATTAAAAAGGTTCTTGTAACCATCAGTAAGGTTCCTGGACTTTCTACTGTCAACTTGGCCCACTCTTGAGCTGCAAACTGGTACAGATCTCCAATGTTTTAAGGGTGCCTTAGCCCAGCCACAGATTTTTGGCTAAAGATCACCAATTTTGTTTCATTGATCCACATAACAAGTCCCCAGAAGGATCGAGGCATGCTTAGTTTTTTCAGTCTTTCTTTCAACAGTGGGGTCATACTAGGCTTCCTACTATTTATCTATTCTTTTTTTTCACAACATGAGGTGTATTCAATGCCTCAACTTTAAATAAGTATATATTTATTCACTCAGGTTCCCTTTACTGATTATTAGGTTTTATAAGGTATTGAGCAAAAGACGACAATCGTGTTTTCAAAGGGGGTCATTTGGTGTCGGTTGCTGTTCAGTAAAATGAAATAAGTCAACACTCAGGTTCCCTTTATTTATTATTTGGTTGTGGATGAAGATCGGAAAACAAGGAGGGACAAAAATATGCAAAAAGTAATAAATATTTGAAAAGAATAAGGGTCCAGATTGAAGTTACGTGATACCTGAAAGGCATCCATGTACAGACGTGCAGCCTAAGTCAACTGGTAAAATACAAACAAAACAAAGTCAACTCCCTTTCTTAGCACCAGTTTTGAACCACACCTTAATAGACATTTATCATTTATTTCTAGTTGTGACCACACTTCAGTCTACCAGAACAATGCAGTGTCTCCTTTCATTATAATCTGAATACTGCTGGAATTATCTCATTTTATCTCTTTTATCTGCATGTTTGTATTTGATGTAATCCTATTTAATTACTCTACTGTCACTTGGATTTTAATGTCACTTTTACTGTACTAGTTAAGATCAAATGTCATCGCTTAATGAATGGTGATGATATTCTGCAGAACAGCCTTACAGTAATTTGAAGGACACTAATATTTTACCGTTAAATGAAAAAAAGCTAACAGGAAATTACTTTCCAAATGATTGTGAAGGTGTGTCTAATTCCATAGACTTTTCTATGAGGTCATTTACTCCTAAGCCCAAACAGTCATCCAGGGCTCATCTGTAGCAAGCCCAAATCCAACACTACATCTGGTGAAGCTTCTCACATGGCATGCTGAATAGGTGACACTTCTCACGGTCTCCCAACCCAGTCACGCTTGACAGACATTTAAGGTGTGCTAGTACTGGGTGTAGTAGTACTGGGTGTGTATTCCTTATAAATGATGACTTGAGGGTTAATGCAAAAGTCAGATGGAATAGCCAAAAGCAAAAAACAGACTCATTTGATTTATATACAGTAGTTGTATACTGCAATTTTTTGTGCTGGACAGGAAAAGCCCGGTTCACATTTAGAAGTTGTTAAAACTGCCTTTGTTTTATCAAAATACTGTATCTCTATTTATCTCATGGATTATGCTATAGGAATTGCTGTGAGAATTTGAAAGACCAAACTGCAGAAGCATCAACTTATCCGCTAATCCAAAACACATGACGAGTCCACTGATTAAAAACACACACAATAATATACGATTGCTTATTACAATTCTATGTAAAATATAAATACAAATAAAACGTATCATTGCCCTTTAATCTGTACCAGTCACGCAAATATTAAACATAGGATGTTTACACTTTGTTTCACACAAGTGTGTTGTACAAAGAACTTGAGGTTTTTGCCAACATTCAAATACCCTGGGGTCACAGCCAAGGATTTGCCACTATTACCAACAACCCAGGAGCAAATAAAGTCAGTGGGTATGTTGGGTATGTTGACTGACAGATCATCTCGGCTCAGGGTTTACAGTTGTGATCATAAGTTTGCATACCCTGGCAGAAATTGTGAAATTTAGGCACTGATTTTGAAAATATGACTGATCATGCAAAAAAAAACTATTTTATTTAAGGATAGTGATCATATGAAGCCATTTGTTATCACATAGTTTTTTGGCTCCTTTTTAAATCATAATGGTAACAGATATCACCCAAATGGCCCTGAGCAAAAGTTTACATACCCTTGAAAGTTTGGCCTTGTTACAGACATACAAGGTGACACACACAGGTTAAAATGGCAATTAAAGGTGAATTTCCCACACTTGTGGCTTTTTAAATTGCAATTAGTGTCTGTGTATAAATAGTCAATGAGTTGTTAACTCACGTGGATGCACTGAGCAGGCTAGATACTGAGCCATGGGGAGCAGACCTACGTAACAAAGTAATGGAACTTTATAAAGATGGAAAAGGATATAAAATGATATCCAAAGCCTTGCAAATGCCAGTCAGTACTGTTCAATAATTTATTAAGAAGTGGAAAATTCTGGGATCTCTTGATACCAAGCCAAGGTCAGGTAGACCAAGAAACATTTCAGCCAAAACTGCCAGAAGAATTGTTTGGGATAGAAAGCAAAACCCACAGGCAACCTCAGGAGAAAAACAGGCTGCTCTCGAAAAAGACGGTGTGGTTGTTTCAAGGAGCACAATACGACGATACTCGAACAAAAATGAGCTGTATGGTCAAGTTGCCAGAGAGAAGCCTTTACTGCGCCAATGCCACAAAATAGTCCGGTTACAATATACCCGAGAACACCTTAACACGCTTCACAGCTTCTGGCAAACTGTAATTTGGAGTGACAAGACCCAAATAGAGCTTTATGGTCACAACCATAAGCACTATGTTTGGAGAGGGGTCAACAAGGCCTATAGTGAACAGAATACCATCCCCACTGTGAAGCATGGTGGTGGCTCACTGGTGTTTTGGGGGTGTGTGAGCTCTAAAGTCACAGGGAATCTTGTGAAAATTGATGGCAAGATGAATGCAGCATGTTATCAGAAAATACTGACAGACAATTTGCATTCTTCTGCACGAAAGCTGCGGATGGCACGCTCTTGGACTTCCCAGCACGACAATGACCCTAAGCACAAGGCCAAGTTGACCCTCCAGTGGTTACAGCAGAAAAGGGTGAAGGTTCTGGAATGGCCATCACAGTCTCCTGACCTTAATATCATTGAGCCACTCTGGAGAGATCTCAAACTTGCGGTGCATGCAAGACGGCCAAAGACTTTGCATGACCTGGAGGCATTTTTCCAAGACGAATGGGCAGCTATACCACCTGCAAGAATTTGGGGCCTCATAGACAACTATTACAAAAGACTGCACGCTGTCATGGATGCTAAAGGGGGCAATACACAGTAATAAGAACTAAAGGCATGCAGACTTTTGAACAGGGGTCAGTTCATTTTTTTCTTTGTTGCCATGTTTTGTTTTATGATTGTGCCATTCTGTTATAACCTACAGTTGAATGTGAATCCCATAAGAAATAAAAGACGTGTTTTTCCTGCTCTTTCATGTTTTCTTTACAAATGGCACATATATTACCAATTCTCCAAGGGTATGCAAACTTTTGAGCACAACTGTATTTGTTCTTAATGCTAGGCTACCTGCAGCCACTAATCATGCAATTGAAACATCAAATGAAGTCACCTCAATGCCAAGTACAAATTCATAGATTTTATTTAGATTTTTGCAGTGCCCTCCACAGTTATAAGTGAAGCATTTTCTTCATATTTTGGCTCTATACTTCAAATGTGGGTTTTTTTTGTATTACTATGAGGTTAAATAATGTCTTAGTTTATATTTGAGGATATTTGTGTACATATTGGTTTCACCATTTAGAAATGAAAACATTTTATACATAGTCCCCCTAATTCAAGAATTATGCAGACGGTATTGGCTTACACGTTCCACACCTCCCGCCTGAGGATGTTCATGATCTCAATTTTTTAAAATGTGTTATGTTGGGCATTCTGCTGTAATTCACTATAGATATCTGGCCTACTAGACAGTTTGCGATTGCTGAGCACACCAGAGCTTTCCTTCTTTATAATGACATTCCAAAATGTTGTTTTTGTTAGTCCACAGGTTTTGGCTGTGATTCTGACTTTTCAGCATAATAACAGCTTCCTTGATTTTCATTGAAACCGCTTAGTTCCTCTTGTTGACAGACATTAATTGCAGACTTCAAATGCAACGCCAAGACTATAACAGTGACAGCTCTTTTCTGCTTGTAAAAACAATGCAACAGAACATACCTGATCAAATCGGAAATAGCCCTAATGCAAATTGTCCCATTACTTTGGGTATCTTCAAATACAAAAAGTGTTATTTCAAAATGGTGAAACTGTATGTACACAAAGACCATGAAATAAGTTGAGAATCTATACTTTATAGCGATTGTTTTATTTCAAATCCAAGCATTGAAATTATCAAGCAAAATTACTGAGTGAAATCCTTACTATCCCAATAATTAAAAAGGGCACTATGCTAGGTTCTGTCAACTACCGAATTATAGCTAACAACACTATTTAGGCCACACCAACACAGCAGTCTAAAGATCTAACACATTGAAAAAATATTTATTGCATATAAAGACACACTGCTGAAAACTCTCTACTAAAACAAAAGATGGTTCCAAGAATCTATATGCTAACGCCTATTAACATGATATTTCATTTAAACTGATACATGACTTGAGGAATTGAGTCCATAGAAATTCCTGTTCAATATTTCAACCACACATTCACCAATTAGGAAATATAAAGGCACGCCGGAATATGACATTGCATGACTAGTCTTCTGTACCAGACTTAAAGGGATCTCTTGATGCTGTTGAATTGGACTAAAATGTCTTTTAAAATACTGTATTAGCTGTACCATTACAGCTCTGTGGCTGAATGCTGCATGCCATTTACCTCAAACAGCACATGGAATGACATTTAAAAAAAATTTAGAATTCATGTTCTTTTCAAAAAGGTGGCATTAAAAATACAATACAGTAAGACACATACCCATTGATATTCAAACAAAAAGAAAAAAATGACATGAACAATTCAAAATTCAAGTGACTAAATCTTTGAAAAGCAACATCCTAAAACATCTAACACAGTGGTTCCCAATCCTGGTCCTCGGGACCCAAAGGGGTGCACGTTTTTGTTTTTGCCCTAGCACTCACACACCTTTTTTAAATGTTGCCCTACCACTTACACACTTGAGTGACATAATCAACCTATCATCAGGTCTTTAATCTGAATCAGGTGTGTGAGTGCTAGGGTAAAAACAAAAACATGCACCCCTTTGGGTCCCGAGGTCCAGGATTGGGAAACACTGATTAACAGACTTAAAAACAATCCTGCCGTCAAAAACAATGATTGTGTGTAGTCCCTCTAACCCAGCTGGTTACAACACTATTGTTGTTATTTTAAGTACACTTTGGTGATTTTGCCTTTTACCAATTTACAATGGGAAAGTATGCTAATGAGGAATATGCTAACTGTATGTACACTGTACAATAATGAATTTGAGTCACCAAGTAGTATTCCCGACAAACATTAAACACAGAGAACATTATAAAAATGGCGGAAACAAAGCCATGAGGATAGCCATGCATTGGTCACCCAAATCTAAATGGGGGATAGCATAAGGGTCAGACAAAGGCCGTAGGAACGAGAGACACAACAATCCACTTCTTGCAATGGAGAAGTTGTGGCATTCAGCATGTTCACAAATGACAAAATGTGACATCCAATGATATGTCTGAGTTTCAGCATCATCTGGGGGAACGGAGTTGCTTCTGTCTGCCTTGGGTTGTCCTCAATAGTCTAAAGTGGGGTTCCTTTTCTTGCCTCCTTCATCTGCACTCATACGAAAGAACGTACCACAGGTAAAAGTACATTCGCAGTAAGTCTCCACTATTTAGCTTTTACCTGTGCTGTGTTTTAATCAGTGCGGATGAAGGGTATGTGATGGAAAAGGAAGCAACTTCAGACTACTGAGCGTGGGCACGTTTGCGGTTCCTCTAGGCTGAGCTGTAGATGTATTTGGTCTTGGCAAGGCCCGTGAGCTCGTCCTCGTAGCGCGGCAGGCAGCAGAAGAGGATCCCGCAGCCGATGGCGAGGATGGTGGCCCCCCAGCCAAAGCCATAGGCCCAGGTGTAGTCGTAGTGGCCCTCGAAGAGCTGGTTGTTGAAATTGACGGGGTAGATGATGAGAGCGATAAACTGAACGATCACTGTGGTAAGAAAAGACAAGGTTTTACTCAGAGGTAGACTATTCCAAACAGGAGGTGACCGAGTGTGTGGAACAGTGACGCATGAGTGTGAAAGTCAGCGAAACTAGCAAGTGAGTGTGTGAAATTGTTTCATACGTTGGTATCAGGAATGGCGGGGGGGTGCGTACAGATACATATGTTGGTATTATCTCTCTATCCTACAATTAAACTATTTGTTTGAGCACTTATTTCCCTGACTAAGCAAAACAATTTACTTCCGCAACAGACATTTTGAGCAACATGCTTTGAGCACTAATTTCTTCAAAACACAAAATCACAGTAATCAATCACAATACACTTGTGAGAATCACAATACATACATCAATTGATTATCTCGATAATATGCTATCTCGAGGTCCCAGGCCCTGCCTTGAATAATTTCTCATAGACCATAGATTTAAAAATAAAACATGGTAACATAGTTGGGTATTGTAAAACGGCATGCACGACTTTACAAGCGGTATTAGTTCTGGTGCGTTGGACAAATCAGGATTTTGTAGGTGCCAACATTTGGATTTCAGATGACACGACATCTGGCCCAGGGACTTGGTGGTCATTATCAAATGGTGTCGCTATTTGTTCCTTTTCCAGTCTCTTAACAAACATGGACCCAGATCTTAACCAAGTATCTGACTAATGAAGCCAGACTTCACTTCAGTTCTATGCAACGAGATTGATGTAGTTATTAAAATGTTTTACATTATTAAAGTAAAGATTATTCTCAGACTTGGTGGGTTTTACTCTGTAGTTTGAGGGTTTAGAATGAAACATCCACTATAGATTGTGTCATTTAAAAGTTAGCTAACTAACATATCCAAAGAAATCTGGAAAAAAGGGTATTGTTGAGTAAAGTTGAAAAAAATACTATTGCAAAAAGTAGGTTTAAACAATGCATTACATTGCAAGGACCGGGCGGCTACTACAGTTACAACCTCATTAAATGTCTACAGTTCCTTATTATCCAGTCCAAATTACATGTACATGTACTAACTATATAACACACTGTTAATACTGGGAAAACATTCCCATGAGGGGACTATGTATCAGCTTCTAATTCAGACAGTTTGGTGATTCAGCTATGTCTCACAGACAGTTTCAACAAAATTATTATTGACTGTGTAGCTTGTCTTTCCCCCTAGGCAGAGGCCTGGCTGGGCTATCAGGTTTCACACTGGGGTAGCAGCTACCTAGGGGGGGTGGGGCAGGTGCCGAGGAGAGTGAGTGGCAATTCTCAACGCCCTATGATCTCACTATCAGCGCTGTGACTGGCTGAGACTGAACATTCTCCCTGCTCCCATGGCAACGCCATACCAAAGCCCTTCCCTGAACCTTAGAGCACAGCAATGAGACAAACAACTCCCACTCCCTGTTGTCACTGGCAATGGTTCAAATCAGATGAAGACTAGCTTTAGGACTCTACACCCAACTCCACAATAGCTATGGCTGCCATGCTACTTCACAAGCGCTCTCAGGACAATAAAAAGCCCTAACATATCTAAAAGAGAATGCTTGTAATTTGAGGTTCGAAGCCTGAATCCCCTCTTCTATCAGACAAAGGCAAGGTCGTTGGAATTATTCACTTACTCTTGTCTTTAATAACTAACCTGTCCTCCACTAGCCCAGACACCGGAAGTATTAAAACATAAGAGGTTTTTCCTGAAACAGCTTAAAGCCTTCTTATTATATTTAGCATTTACAAAGCTGCTGAGCATTAAAAAAATAAAATCTCATTAGGACACAAAATTAAATGTATAAAATCTGTGCATTTCTTCAACATTAGGCCTACTTGAGCTTTTTTGCAATTGTATGTTTTATTGAGGAACACCAGCATGCCAGTATTGTCCTGGGTCAATCTTGACTGTCTTGGGCTGCAAATTACTTCAGTTTTCTGTTTTAGGATACATTCAGTCTATGGGAAACAATTAAGTGATTAAAATGTGTATTTCACCTTCAAGCTACCCCCATAATTATGCATGAATCAAGTAATAATCTTGTAGTCCAAGTGCATCCACACATTCTCTGTGTGAACTAGTTGAAAGGTTAAATTAGATGGTTATTGAGGTATTGCACTCGCAATTATATTTCTGTCCTTCTTGCGGAGTTATGACATCCTTTTTTGATGTGTGCAATTATGCTCCATTAAAATTGATAATGCCGAAAGTGTGTATAATGGAGATCAGGATGTTGTTGTTTTTTTAATTCTGTAGCAAATTGGAATCAATGTGGCATCCTTATCCAGGACTCATCTAAACCCCGACCCCCAGAAAGGTATAGAAGTGATGTGGATCTTACCAACAACAAAGAGCAGGACCCCAATGACTGGAAGGAGGATTATGTTGAGGGTACAGCAGAGAGCAATACAGGAAATGATGAAGGCGATGATGAGGATGATGAGTCCGATGATCATCAGAGCTGCTACAGCCTTCGCCCAGGCTGAAAAGACATCAACACGCAGAGTTTAGCATCCATAGAAAAGACTCAGGCTAAACATTGCTCTGGACAGACTGTAGTGCT
Source organism: Esox masquinongy (assembly GCA_016801175.1). Lineage (NCBI taxonomy): Eukaryota > Metazoa > Chordata > Actinopteri > Esociformes > Esocidae > Esox > Esox masquinongy. The sequence continues at coordinate 13,131 of JACXGI010004844.1, forward strand.
GGTCAATACGCTATGGAGCTGAAATGAAATGCATTTCGGAATTGGAAGGATATAGGGTTAAGATCCATTGGAGTGACATTAGCACACCTCACGCATATTGGATTTCCTGTCGTACACATTTGATACCACTAAACTTCACAGTCTTCAAACATAGCCTTCCATTTAGAAATTTGTTGAACAGTTGCAATAAATGGAAATATTGTAACTGCCTTTAAGTGACATCATTGAACAACTACAACCCCCTAATAAAAGACTCAGAGGCTACATTTAACCAGACAAAGAAATTTTGTTCTTTTTTTAACTAACTGTTTGGAATCAGATAATTTGGGAAAATGTCTTTGGGTTATACGAAACATGAATGGAAAAAAGATCTCTCTAAACAGGGCAGCCTGTGTGAACACAGCCAAATTCTTGACAGTATGTCAGGCTGAACAAAGGGTGTGGAACTTTTCTGGTTTTACCCTACCACACCCAGCTTTACCACAACCACAGAGGGGATAACAAAATAATGATCTGTGTAAAAGAAGTGTTATCATTACGTATTCAAAGTTAAAACACCGCCCATGCAATCTTGAAATTAGTATTAATCCCATCTGTAAAGATTTCTACACTATAAAACATTTTTGTTAATGTATTGTATAGTAAGTCAGGAAACGGTGGCTTTTCAAAGTGCACTGGTAAGGCCTCCTATTGATTGCATTAATGAAGCTCTAGCAACTAGCATGCTGTCGCAGAAGGAACACCTTTCACAGGAAATAAACCTAGTCAAGGACAACAGCAGCTAATGTGTTCACAAACACGTCACACCAGTAACGGTGTACATTATTAACTGGAATGGTTTGCATGCACATGCAGTGCTCACACCTTGAATTATTCACTCTGATTCTGACTGATGAACTGACAGGTATACTACACCTGAGCCTCAGGCATTGCAGTCATGCATTTACTTGCCTCTAACAGACAATACGGAGCTTGCTAATACAGCTTACTGAAACAGAGTGGAGAGAATCATTCACAACATAAACAAGGTTACAAAGAGATGGTGCCAGTCAAAGAAATGTGCTTGTGTACAGAAAATGCACACACACCCACACCCACATTTTGTGTCTGTATGAGTGTGTCCTTTGTTGCTTGTATTTTTTAAATCAGTAATGTCTAAATGTTAATGTTTCGTTAAATGGCAAGGGTAATGTTTTTAACCCCGGTAATGTTGGTGACAGACCACAGGAACACAAGCTGTCACCATGGTGTCAGCTAATGCAGCTGAAAAATGAATATACAGCTCCGGAAAAAATGAAGAGACCACTTGCACCTTTTTCTTTCCTTTCCAGAAAAGTTGAAAAGAAAGTTTTTGAGTGCGGAACAGAAGGGTTACAATTAAGAGACCACTGCAAATTGAACGCTTCTGTTCCTCACTCAAAACTTTCCTTTTCAACTTTTTTTTTTATATGTTTGTGTTAGCTAGCTTGTAAATGTATTTCAAACTGAAGGTAGCTCATTAACAGAGCTACTGATACTAATTCTTTCCAGGTGGGATATACAGTGGATATAAAAAATCTACACACCCCTGTTAAAATGCTAGGTTTGTGTGATGTAAAATAATGCGATAAAGATAAATCATGTCATAACTTTTTCCACTTTTAATTTGACCTATAATGTGAACAATTCAATTGAAAAACAAACTGAAATCTTCGAGGGGGAAAAATGAACAATAAAAACCTTACAATAACCTGGTTGCATAAGTGTGCACACCCTTAAACTAATAATTTATTGAAGCACCTTTTGATTTTATTACAGCACTCAAGTCTTTTTGGGTAGGAGTCTATTAGCATGGCACATCTTGACGTGGCAATATTTGCCCACTCTTCTTTGCAATTTTTCAATTGAATTGTTCACATTATAGGTCACATTAACAGTGGAAAAAGTTCTGACATGATTTATCTTTGTCTCATTCTTTTACATCACAAAAACCTGGCATTTTAACAGGGGTGTGTAGAATTTATATCCACTGTACTTTTCCGGGGTCTTCCAAAAACCAGTATAATAAAAAGTTGAATGAACAACAATGACTAATCAGTGTTACTGGTTAGAAAAAGTATGGGTCTGAATCCAAAGGGATTAAGTAAGTTCAGACGTCATCTACGGCAATTACGTACAGATGTAGAATTCAGGAGCATTTGGCACTATAATTAAATTACGCCCAATGTATGTGCTGTCATTCAAGGCCCTTGACTCTGAGGGTGTTTGCCTTTGCCAGCCCACCACTCAAGCAGTACTGGCCTGACTGCGGTCATTCGGTAACACTTTATTTAGATAGTCTGTATCTACAGACTGACTATCAATAACATTTCAGTTAACTAAGACTCACCCTAACCTTAAACCTCACCCTAAACCTAACATTGATTGTAAACCTAACCCTAACATTAACCTTAGCAAGCACACACTTTGTTTTTGATAGTATCTTTATCAGTAAAGCATCTACAAATGGTAATTTTGACTATCCAAATAAAGAGTTACCGGTTAATCCTTTAGGAAGGGAGGGTTATTTACTGCATTCTATCTTAATTTGTAATGTTTATTGTTCAATTGTTTTGTAGTTTCTAATAAATAAATTTGAAACATTTGGCCTTCGAACTGTTTTGTAAATAAATGCATTTTTGGGTGCTGTGTTTAATTCAAGCAACATCCTTGTGTCTGCTGAGTACTACTGATTTAGATAACATGTGAACTAATCTACAGAGTTGGGGAGTAACGGAGTACAAAAAAACAGTAACTGTAATCCGTTACGTTACCAACAAAAATATTGTAAAATAAGAATTGCGCGCCTCAGTTGTGTGTGATAATCAAGCGCGCAAAGGTGGTTCGCTCGCATAACCGGATAAATGACGGATTAAGCGCTAGTTTAATTTTCTCCGGTTTTGGTTGGTCGGATGGCTGGTAAAAACAGAGTATAACTACGATAATACTAGCCAAGCCATATAAAATGTTATTTCTCGACGCATCTTTCTCAGAACAATGATAGGCCTGCTTGGTGTTATATCTGTTAAGTTTCAAGGTTTATTTGTCAAATGCACCAAACAACACAGCCAGGACGAGTTGCACCGAAGAACTTAGACAGGAATTGTTTAAAAAAAAGTAACCTACACAACCCTGCCTGCAAATTACACAGAAACGCTAAATCCTTTACAATGCAGTTACAAAGAGACTTACAGAATTCGTAGAAATACTAAAACAATGTTTATAAAACCGCAAATAATGTTAGATACCTCGGAAATGGAAAGTCTTCCACAGGTTTTATTTCGAAAGAAACAAAACCCATCCCACCATAAACTCAGCATGACATCAATTCCAGAGAATCAATCCATGCCCTCCCCACACACAGGGAGTAGTCAGTGGATTGGACAACATCCTGTTGAGGTTGTTTAGTCACAACAGATGAGGGTTCCGGGCTAAAACAAATACTAGTTCACCTGGATGGCCAAATGAATTCCCTTGTACATCGTTTAAGTCTTCCTAGAAGCACCATATACACAGCGCAATAACAGGGATTATTAACTGGGTGGTTTGAGTATTTAATGCTGATTTATTGACCGCTGTGGAATATCAGACAGTAAACCATGCAACGAGCGAATTAGCATGTATGTTATAATTACACTGGCAACTAGTTTGTACAGCAATGCCTTGGGGGTTTGTGGTATACAGCCAACATACCACAGCTACGGCCTCTATCCAGGCACTTGCTGCGTCGAGCATAAGAGCAGCACTGTGGTATAACGTACCGCACCTTCATCCCTTTCAGAATGCAACTATTGACGATAAATAGTAAACTACTTCCTATCATATTGGTTTGAAGGCTTTGCCTCGTCAACTCATTGCAAAGGGATCTAATAAAAAAAAAGTTAAAGCACGCGGTAGACAAAGCGCTACGGAGCCCAATCAGGCAACTTCACTGTAGCGGTGTAGAATGCCCTCATTGAAGGGAAGGCAACAATTCTTTTGTAACTGTGTTTGCGGCAACAACAAAAAACCAAATAGACTGCGATTCGATTGATTTCTAGAGTCTATACTAATCAACTAGTCGAACATTTAAACAAATAGTCAACTGAATGGGATCAGTCCTAGAGTTCAGAATGTACCAGAACTGCATCTTTTTGATTGTCCTAAAAGCCAAAAGCATATTCATGGCATCTCTGTCACTACAGCTTATCCGGCAGTTGGTTTATAGCAGGACCTGTCCAGTTTGGTTGATGCTCTCATCACTTCTAAAAATAGCTCGGAGAACATGACTGAGAATGTTATCTT
>JACXGI010004844.1:17532-40923 GCA_016801175.1 Esox masquinongy
ACACACACACACACACACACACACACACACACACACACACACACACACACACACACACACACACACACACACACACACACACACACACACACCATTTCAACAATATTGACAGATAAAGGTAACCCTAACACATTTTAACAAATAACCCTGAAAAAATACACTTTGCAATTATTTATAAAACTGAAATAAATGGGCAGAAAAATTCCACATGCATCATCTCATCCAATGTCTTAAACTAAAAGATGCTGCTCTCAAACACATGGCAATTATTAGAGAATAATTTGGAGGCTTTGAGTCTTACCTAAAGGATCAGAAATTTGGTTTTGAATTAACCATTCAGATGTATAGAAACAGGTCATGTGAAGTTTAAAAGAGCTCTCGAAGTTCCTCAAAAGAAAGACTGATAATGCCAACTGGAGATGGATTACAAAGTAATTTCTAAGCATTCTGAAGTCAATTCATAAACTGGTGTATCTACAAATGAGAACATTTCAGACCACTGGCAATCCATCAAGGACTTTCCCATCAAACTGAACCTAAGAGCTGATCAAAATATGTTAAAAGAACCCTGAAGAACCCCAGGGTAACATCAAGCAATCTCCCACCACAATCAATGTCAAAGTGCAAAGCTCAATTATTACAGGGACTGCAAAAAAGCCACTATTAAAACAAAATTGTTTGAGCTCAAATTTCCCAGACACAAAATGGTTGAAAAACAAAACTACTTGCTCTTGTCAGACAACTCAAAAGCAAAGTTGTGTAACTGAAATGAAAATGTTGGTGAAAACATTTAAGGGATATTAGTCCAGTAGAATCCCATACCTACTGTAAAAAATGGTGGATGGGAACCTTTTCTGTTGGGCTGTTTTGCTGCCTCACATCCTTGCAATCATTGAGTCAAGATTGAATGTTCACATTACCAGAGAATGGAATGTGTAGCCATCAAACAAAACACTGAAACTAAACCTAAAATGGGTCCTGCAATACGACAATGATCCAAAACACTTAAGCATATCCACACCAAAGAGGCTCCAAAATAAGAAATGGAGGGTTATGGAATGGCTGAGTCAATGCCCAAATCTTAACAGAAAATCCTAAGGGGGGTGTGAAGTGGGCCATACAAGCAAGAAAGAACCCAAACAACACACAGATGAAGCAGTTCTGTAAGGAAGAGTGTCACCAGTCAGTGTAGGAGACTAATAAACATTGACAGGAACGGTTATATAAGCCAAAGGGAGCAACACCAACTAAGCTGTGGGCGTACATATACTTTCCACACAAAGAAATAACAGCTTGTCTGATTTTTGTTAAAGGAGTAATTGGAGTGTACTTTTTCAGTGTTATTTGTTATGTTTGGTTTGCCAATACTTTGCCAACAATGTGAAAACAACTTTTCAGGGGCTAATGCAGTACATTACTGGCATATCTTGATTAGCCCCAAACTTAGCAAAAGTCTCTTTGAATATACTATTGTACAGTGTACTACGAAATAGCATAAATAGGCCTAAAAATAGAGTTATTTTCCTGCTCCCTGTGTTTAGGGGTGTAGAGTAAATATTTATAATGTTTTCGTTGATATACTTACAGAATTCCATGAGCGATTTGCAGTCCCAGTAGTCATTCCGGCCTCGACATTGACTCCACATGCTTGCGTAGTGTGACTTCGCGTTCTCATCCTCAACCCATCCAGATTTAGCGGCAATGGCAATAATGTCAAATATAATCGCAAAAAGCAATAGAAGTGGTAGGATCCACCTGCATCTTGGATAGGCAATTCCACAGCGAAACATACTCGACAAAAACAGATGAGGCAACGGATAGAAGTGTTCAGAGTCGGGCGTCTAGATAGCGTCTGGATTTGTGTACACCTTTTTCAATGATCAAATCTAACAACCACACCCGAGTTTGCAACGTAATAAGTCCCCAGAAAACCTGTTCAAAAACCTGTAAGTCTAGGCATTGGGCAAGTCTTGTGGACTTATCCAAAAGGGCGAGAGTGAACCCAACCCGCATCTCAAGCCCAACCCCAACCCCGGTTTCATATTACGCAGCGCATTTTAACTCTCTCACTGCCACACAGCGGCTATAAAATATATCGGCCAACTCACCGTACAGGCTCGCTGACACTTGTAGGCCTTAATGGCGTATTCATTCCCCCAAACCAAACGTTTTAGTGGCGAAACGTTTTGTTGAACATAATTTCATAATTTCACATTCAGGTATGTTCCTTCCCGATTTGTAAATACATTGAAATAGTTGAAACAAAGTGGCAATTATGAATTATGATAAAAATCAAATATATTATAAAATCGAATGATGTGGTCAAGGGCATAGCACGAAATTCTGGGCCCTGTACATAGAAAATCTCTGAAGGCCCCTCCACTATTTATTCAAGATGCAAAAATGTTTCAATGATTCAAAACTTCCAGTGTGTAATGGACATTATAATATTACACAACAAACCCTCAGGGTGCATTATTGATATTATAAACCAGTTACCATGCACTTAGCACATAAAAAATATTTTTTGGGGGGTGGTATATGTGAGCAATGAAGCATGAGTAGGTGTGGTATATGATCAATATACCAGGACCAAGTGCTGTTCTTAGCCACAGCGCATCGTCGAGTGCTTGGACAAAACGCTCAACCGTGGTCCACTGGCAAGAAATCACAAACACCTGAGATGCCTTTGCTCTTATAAACCAGTTGCCAATGCAATTAGAGCACTAAAAAGGGATGTGATGTCATACACTGGGTATATGGTCTCATATACTACGGCTTCAATCCAATCAGTATTCAGGATTCAAACCACCTGGTTTATAAGTTCTCATATACTGTGGCATTTAACCAATCAGCAATCAAGGTTCGAACCAGGCAGTTTATTTTGATGTGTAGCCTAATAATCTATATTATATTGTTTTACATTTACTTCATTTAGCTGTTTATTTTTTCCATTGCTACATCCCCAGTTACCACGGTTACCATTCAATCAGCATTCAGGATTCAAACCACCTGCTTTATAAGTTCTCATAGAGCGTGGCATTTAACCAATCAGTGATCAAGGTTTGAACCAGGCGGTTTATAATGATGTATAGCCTAATAATCAATTTTATATTGTTTTGCATTTATGTCATTTACCTGTTGCTTTTATACATTGCTACAAACATGAATCTTGTCAATTAGGCTAGGCTACACTCAATTCTATGTAATGTGTTAAGAGAAGCATAGACTAATTCAGATGCAACATTGAATCCAAATTATGAAAGCAATTTCTAGTGGTTTTATGCAATTTTCTATTCTATTGAATAGAACCCAATTACAAATGTCACGTCTCGCACTGTCTTGGGTGTATTCATTGCGCAAAACAAAAAGGTTTTATTTGCAACACATTTCGTCAAACAGAATGAAGCGGGGAGGAATCTATGGAGTTACTTTTGTTTCAATAAGAGCAAACAAAAGTATTAGTATTGCAAACAAAATAATTAATATTGAAAGCAAAACATCAACTAAAAAGTATTGAGATAAATAATATATATATTGCAAATAAAATCTTTTGAAAGGCGAAAACAAATTTATTAAAAATGAATGCAAATAATTCTTTGAGAGGAAATATTTTTTCTTGATAACGCGATTGCATTAAAACAATTGTCTTTGGCTGCAGCTTTTTTCTATCTTTGGTTACATTACCCTGGATTTTGCTCTCGATTTCTTTTTTTGCGGTTGCGAGTTTTTGACACAAATTTTACGGTGGGTGGGTTTAAGAGAGGAAATGCATCTCCATTGGTCAACCAGACTGGGCAACATCAACAGCTCCAGTTCACTTACACTTAAGGCTTGTTACATTAGCCTGTTACAAGTAGACATGCTATTGTGTATGGAACTTAATTTGGGTTTCTGCGAGTAAAAAATATACACCTAATCATGCTTTCTGATACAAATTGCTAGTCGTTTATTTGTTACTCTATGCATACTATGAAAAGTTGCGTTATCAAATTCCATATATAAGACGTGTCGATTGTATTCACGGAACAATCATCTCGTGCACCTACGTAAGATATCTAACAAGCTTAGATGAAGCTGGCTAGAAAGCTGATACAAACAAATGACAGCGTGTTATAATTTAGCTAGTTAGCTGTGGAATAGAACTAACCCAAAATCATAATGTAAACATAGCTATGCAGTATGGCCAGTATGCGTTAATTTAAGTTATTCAATTTTAAGAGGCACAGCAGACAACATTCGCCAAGTATATCTGTGGTAAAACAGCTTACCATGGGCATATATTGAGTCTTGAAATAACAGTGCTTTATTAGTTGATTGATTTGTCATGTCATGGCAACCAATCTGCACAACTAACCATTACACTATCTTCAAATGTTACATTCAACCTCATTATTAATGTTACTTTCACACACACAAGGTTATTTCTACAGTATACCTGGAGATCTACGATTGAGACTTTCCTACAGGTAACACAGTTCTTGTGTTCAAGAAAAAGGCTACAAAGTGTTCAAATAGGCTTCCTCAATAATAGTTTCCAACACTTAACCAGGAAAGGCTCATTGAGATTAAAAATCTGTTTTTTGAAGGAGCATCCTTGCCAAGATAGGCAGCATCAAGTTTAAGCGTTATTTAAGAATAATAAATAGACAACATAAAACAAATATAAGCAGTCATATAATTACAAAAACATTACATTGGAAGAAACTTAAGAGCAGAAGAAATCTGTATAGTAATTACATTTGCAGCAAACCTTATTGAACTTGTTGCTAGGGGATTGTAACAAAAGGGACTGTCCATTCAACACAGTTCAGTGATAATAGATCATTCTGCCCACCCCTTCCTCATCAATACAGTTAGAAATATACTATACATAATAATATTGGAAACGAAGTTCATCCTGCTGCTGAGTTTTTCCACAGCCATGGAGCCAAAGCCACATGTGATAAAAGAACACAAATTATTTTAAAAGGGTACAATGGAAGTGGAAACCTAAAACAAAGGGTCAGTGTAAAACTAATACTGTTTCACTGTTCACATGAACAGTATGCTGCAGTTTGTAGTCATTTTGAGTAGTTGAATGACTTGTCATAACACAGGAACAGATGTCCATTTGCTGTCAATCAAAACTAGTCCACACTTTGACAGGGTGATGAATCAGGACACAACTCATAATCCTAAACCAAAGTATGCATTCATACAATCCCTCTCTGAAGGTAGTAATACAAACCATTTGAAAAAGGTGGCTCAGGGCAACACATTTGTTTTTGCCATTTTGTTGCAAATCTAGCCCTCGCTCTAGCCCCAAGCCAGCATCTTCACCTGGCTGATGGAGGGCAGCTTGTCCAGCAGCATCTCAAATACAGGAAGGTATCTGATGGAGAATTTGCTGGGGTTGCCTGCACATAGCAATGGCGTTATTTAGCTGTCCCACTCACATCCGATAGTTTTCTGAGAGTTTGAATTAATATGACTTAATATTATGCTGCCTATGATAAACTAGACACAATCCACAATGATTCTGGCACCTCCACTTCCTATCTATCAAAGTAATAGTAGGCTTAACTAATAGGGAATATCTAGGCCACTTGTAACATCTGTTATAGATAAATTCAGTGCGGATGAAATACATGTGGTATGTGAACATTACTTCCACTGCTGTGTGTCACCACTCTCCTCCACTCCAGCCACCTGTTTAGGTTATCTGGACCTCCTAAACAGACGGACAATAGAACCCTAAATACCTCGTTATTTAACTGTTCCAACTGTTACAAGGCACAAAACAATTTACCATAGCTTTTTCCTGGTGTCCTTGTTATAAAGGTAGCTAGCTCGGCTAGCCAGTGCCATTGGGCTGGTTGGCTAAGTACTAACTATTGAACCTTTTCTTATCCGAAATGAAAAAATGCTCACATATAAACAATTATTAGGCAAATATATCCGGGCTAGGTTGTTTAGTCAACATACTGTTGCGCTTATTTCACGTGCGTCCACTCAAACATTAACAGGTAGACAGGCTTTTCGTTCCATGCACGAAAGCCTGTCTACCTGTTAATGTAGCAAGCCTACAACGTAAACGGACTGGAACTGTTGATGTTGCCCAGTCTGGTTGACCAATGGAGATGCATTTCCTCTCTTAAACCCGCCCATTGTGAAATTTGTGTCAAAAACTCGCAACCGCAAAAAAACAAAACGAGAGCAAAATCCAGGGTAACGTAACCAAAGACAGAAAAAAACTGCAGCCAAAAACATAATTGTTTTAACCCAATTGCGTTATCAAGAATAAATATTTCCTCTCAAAGAACTATTTACATTCATTTTCAATAAAAAAATTTCGCATTTCAAAAGATTTAATTTGCAATATATATATTGTTGATATCAATACTTTTTAGTTTATGATTTGCTTTCAATATTAATTATTTTATTTGCAATACTAATACCTTTGTTTGTTCTTATTGAAACAAAAGTAACTCCATAGTAATCTAGCTGAATTTGTCCAATAGAAAATCTGTTTTACGAAACGTAATTCAACGCCAACGTTTTTGTTATGGCGGAATGAATATGCCGAGGCTGTGCAGTTGCCTTCCGAGTGAGAAGGAATATAATACATGGAGTACAATTCCATGGAATCGATTGGCTGGAAATTAATGTGTGTCTTACATGTCGAAATTCACCATTTACCCTAGGATCTGGATTTGTTTATTCGAATATGCTACCATTTTAAATCCAACAATAAATGTAAAAACATGCGTACAAATATCAATATTTTATTTATGCATGCCACTGCCGCTGAATCCTCCATCCAAGCAGTGTAGGCGATCCATGGCCAAGGTTTCCGAGTTTCAGATTTCCCAGAACGAATTAAGGGGACATGATATGCTGAGCCTACTGTATACATACCCGAATCAAGACAGCCCAGTAGAATAATGGCAAGACATTTTTCAGGGGGCTAAATGTATGGTTTTCATTGAAAAACATATAGTGTTCGCTCGGTTGCATCAATAGCCTACACAATAGGTTAAAAGCCCATGGAATTGCTTTGCGACACTGTAAATAAACGCTTCCTTTCAGCTTCACGGATTTGACGTTGGATCTTACATCATTGGCTTGGGTGTGAATCATCATAAGAGAATAGGGATGCTGCGCCCGTGAGCTGGACCATCGCACTTATTTAAAAATAACAGCTCAGTTAAACTACTTTTCATAATGGAAGAAATTCTACGGAAATTACAAAAGGACGCATCTGGAAACAAACATAAATCAATTCGGGATGCGTGCGTCTTCGCTTGTGGTGAGTAGTCATTAAGCTTTACAATAGGCTGCTCTAGACCGTAGCCAATTTTGCACCTGCACGTACTCTTGTTTAATACAAGGTCGATGAAAGAAAGCAACTGTTCTGTGTATCATGTCTAAAAAATTCCTTAACACAACAAACCCATTTAATAGTTTGGACATTCAGATGGTCAACTATTTTGATATAGGTCGGCTACTCTCCCTGTTGTTGATTTTCAGGAAATGTGTCATGCGTAGCATAGTAGGACGTTGCCAAGGATTTCGAATCTTTGCTGAGCAGAACGTAGCACAGCCTATGTTATGTGCCATGGTCGTGGCACCTGCTTTGCAGCACCGTTATCGGTTACTGTTAAACTTTAAGTCAATGCAAGTAGTGAATCCCTCACTCACCTTAGGCTACATGAGTATTTCTGTTGCCCCCTTTGCATTTATCAGGTGGCCAATAGAGAGCCCTACTGCATTAATCCTGTTCTTTACAAATGTTGTTGTATTAGGCGTTTAACCAATAAGGCACAACCAAGGGGATGTGGCATGACCAATATACCACAGCTAAGACCTGTTCTTATGCACAATACAATGCGGAGTGCCTGGACACATTAAATAGCCATATATTGTGGCAGTATACCACTAACCCTGATATGCCTCATTGCTGAGTGTTGGTTGGCTAAAAGCGGTAATATTAGACCAGTAATATTAGACCACATGTTGTGGGTGCAATACATGTACATTCGTTTTTTTCCCCCATACAAAGAACAAACAGAGCACAAAATGTGTAATCACACTCGAATTTTAGGTCAGTCTTTCTCACTGACAAGATTTTCATCTTGTTTAATACTAAAATACAAGGTTGTTGAGACAGTGATTCCTAAGCACTGTAATTTTCCACTCCGTTGTGGAAACTGCTCATTGCAAGGCTCCTTTCCTGTCACCTCTTTCCTTGCCCTTAAACGATAGTACAGGGCTGCCTGGCAGACCACTAGCCCTCTGGCTGCCATTGCATATCAATAGACAGCAGGTATGCTGATGCTAGATTAATACAATATTGTAGATAGAGTACATGGGGCAAGGGCAAGAAGAATGTATCCTTTCCTCCATATACATACTAAATTATTCATGCTGCCAATTCAACGTGGTTAGCATTATTAGGTCATTCATTTGATAAACATCCTGTTTTTCAAGAGAAGCTCTTTAAGAGTACCTCAACAAAGTATTCCCCAAACAGCCTGAAAACCACGGGTCCAGTCTAGTTCAAAGTGGGATTTGATGTCTTAATTTTAATGTTTTTTATGTTGTATGATCACAGAAACCCTTCAAAAGCAAAATGGATCGGCAAAGATTCCGTCATCTAAGCTAAGGTAAGTTGGTTGGACTTCTGTCAGCATCAAGAGTTAAGTTAACTTTACTTCAGCTGTGACTGTTAAAGGGGTAAATAATCACACAATCCTATGATTTACATTGATAAATAATACTAATAAATGAAAGCAATATAAGTTGTGACATAGTTCTGCATTTCATGATTATAGTAATTTAGCAACCAACATGTGAAATTGGTTGAAGCTGAGAGTCATGTTAACTACAAAACCCAACGCTTTCTCTAAAAAGGTTCTGGCTGGCTAAATAAATGACTGTAGTCATTTGAAGCTCTATATACGACACTGTAGTCATTTGAAGCTCTATCAACATAATAATACAAAGCCGATATCATAATGTGAAATAATTATATAGTTGTAAAATCCAAACAAACTGCACTATCGATGTAAGAGTTTAAAAATGACAACTTTGTAAAGATATGACCACGTTTCTAGCTCAAATTATTTGTTTATATGGTGGCTATGCAAGTCTTTAAAAGAGATATTAAAGTAAGGAGATATGAATAATGATGGTCAGGGAATGGAGGAGCTTATAATGCTTCCTCTCAGCAGATGGTTGACCAATTGAATTCAAGTTGAAATGTTTCATCACCAGGTTGCTAAGCCATTGTTACCCTAATGCATCGGGCAGCTCATTGACAACGTATGGGTAACGAAATCAAAGTGTGTTATGGGATTCCAGTTCCCATCTCCCTAAAAGTATCTCTGTCTAAAAGCAGAGTAAAATGCATAAACTGCTTTGGGTCATAGTAGTTGGAGGAAGAATTTTTATTAATCTGACTGCACAGTGTGTACTTTTACGAAATTAAAAAAAATATACATATACTTTGACATGACTATATAGACGGAGGGATGTGTTCTAGGTAAGTATGCCCGTACCACCTACTGGCAATCTGGTGTGCAGGAATTTAGTTTCAAAGTGTTCTGAAATGTGGTAGTGTGTTATCCCCCATCCCAAGAAATGAACATGCTGATGCACTACACCAAGATGTTTAGATTTCACAGACTGATCACGTAGAAGCTAATCCTGATGAAAAAATATATTTCAATATAGCCCATAGGCTTTTCCCACATCTGTGTGTCTGGCGGTGGATTATCCATTCAAGGTTCTTCTTCATTATGCAACTGCATGATTTTAGGGGGGTTTTTTGCATCCAAAAACCTTGGGGCACTTGAGCGGCACAGTGATCTATGTAACTGCTTTGCAGAACAGCTGCATCATTGCACCCAGACATTCAAATGCTGGTTGTGGTAGGTTGGGCACCTGAGAGCTCATTTGGGGTTGCTGGCCAGAGAACGTGTTCTCCAGTGCATATGGGCCAGAGAATACTTCCTGGTTGATCGAGTAGTGTGATAAGAGGCTGGCGTCTCAGCAAGATGTGTACCAATGGGTACATGTCCAGATCTTCGACCCTCCCGAACCTGCTGTGAGGCTATTGTGACAAGGCAAGGCCACAATCACAAATTGGACAGAACAAAATTGGGAGGGGAGGAACATTTTTTAAATATTAAACAATTATAATGTTCTTCACAGTCCTCCCACTCCCTCACACACACAAAATGACATGGACCGATGCACATACACAACACACAAATAAACAAACAATCACTCACTCAACAACACCTGCTGTGTTTGAAAGAAGATAGTGTGAAGAACATGATGTATGTTCTTCACAGGAAGAACTGAGTGCTAAATATTTGTGGTATTCAGATAATAACATTTCAGAATTATTGATGTAGCCTGTTTTGTTTCAGCCCTCATAAGATTTGTCTCAGTTTACAGTAACTGGAAGTACTGTTAGCAAAGCTTTCTGTTTTTTCAGCCTTTGGTGAATTATTTGTGTTTTCACAATTACATTTCTACCATTTAATCTTTTTAACGTTATGATGTTCAGGACTCCCACATTACCGCCCTTTCTGCTTGCTCAGCAACCCTAGGGACCCAAACCTCTGGTTGTCTTCTGTCCATCCCTTCTGCTGCCTTCAGTCATGTTTCTGTAAGCAAAGCAAGCTGTCCCACGGTGGAACAGAAAATGAATTCAGTGTGTAAATACAAGTGAACTATGATCCAGATCTGATGAAGAATTCTGTATTATAACTTGGCCCAACCTGACTCTATTGTTTGACGCTGTAGTAGTGTTTGCGTTAAGGGAGGAGAATAAAACAGACACCATTTGACTCTCTGTGTAAAGAACAACTCCTCACTGCAACCACTCAGTGGATATGGGTTTTCTGATATTCATCGGGTCATCATCATGATGAGGTTTTAATCGAAAACCAAGAGGCTATCTGGCTCTGCTTGCTACACTGAGTGAGCGCTTTCACTCTCTGCAGTATCAGTTGTGTCCTCCGGCTAAATACGAGAAGTCTCATGTGTGGGTCTGGTGTTATCTCGATCTGGTAGTGATTGCATCTAATCAGGCCTGCTACCTTATTATTTGGAATGTTGGCTCAAATGAGAGACCTTTTCATTGTCATGAGTGATTTAGCAGATGGTCTTATTCAGTGTATTGAGGTAGTGTGTTTTTTAAATACTTTTTCATGGTGGGAATTGAACCCAGAATCACAATGCTCTACCAAGCCTGAAGCTCTCTGAATTTTTATATATCAACAGACATGTATAATGCTCCTTTCAAGCGATGAATTATTACTCAAATAAATCTAGTAATCATTCATGCAGGGCAAGAATAAATAATAAAGGCAGCGGCAAGCCTGGGTTTTGTGACATAGAGCTCATAGATGTCAACAATAGAGTGTCGTTCACGAATAACTGCATCCCATAATGTACAGAGAAAACTATGATGTGGCAAGTTGACCAAAAATATAACGAGGCCAATATCAAGAACAGTAACTACCCGACTAGGAGAGTGCAGTTCTGACATTATGACTGCAGTTCAACAAACATAGATATAGTAACTCATCAAAATATACTGCAGGAGACAGTACATATCTCTCTGAAAAGTATCAACTTAGGAAAGCTATGACCTTGCATTATGGCGGAAGACAGTCTAGCTTGCACTTTAAGTGGTCATTCATTGATTATACTGTCCAAATTCCAAAGTTCAAATCAGCTTTGCTGAGGTTTACAGTAGCTTTGCAAAGTGTTCTCCATGTATGCATTCACACAGCCATACTTTCTTCTGTTCCAGTAACAAGTATATTTTCCAAGTTATGAGCATATTGTTTTTCTCTGTAGTTTGATGCTGCAGCTGGTTTGATTCAGATGTACTGTTTATCTTGTCTAATCTCTCTTTCTAGCCCTGTGGTATCGCCATGATGACGGTGACTGAGTGACTATTGCTTGCTCTTTGGCGCCATCTAGGCTATATCTGATATTGAGAGCTACCTTGAGTCTAACTGGTGCAGCTCTCCGCCATTGATAAGCAATTGATATACAATCCCAGTGCTGGGTGTTCTGCCCAACACCCCGAGCAGCTGCTGACAGAGATGTAGCCGAAAAGCTTGTTTTTACTAATACTGTTTTAAACAGTAAAATGTACACACATTTACCACAAGTTTATCAGAATTTGTGACACAATCCATAATATAAGACTACAATCACAAGTCGGGTTCTACCTCTTACATCGCAATGGAAGGACCACTACTATTTTCTAGAATCACATTTCCGGACCCCACTGACTTCTGCTTTGAAGCGTCAGGTTTTTTGCATAACTCCAATGCTGCACCAACATGAGATATTCACATTGAATAGCCGTGACTAGGCTAGTGGTAGCCTTTTCGATGTATCCAGTAAAAGGCCTTTTTTACGGACACAAATTATTTCTAGTCCTGGACTGAAAAATCAAGCTCAGTGCAGATTCCCCTGTGTCTGAGAAACCATTATTACATGTTCAGTATGATGATCAACTTAAAGGTTGGGATGAAATGATTACCTTACGTGGCATCAGATCAAATGTGTGTTGTACACCTCAGCATGACTCATGTCTGATACAGTCACTGAGACATCTCCTTAATAAACAGAATATATCTGGTTGAGAGGACTTTCTCCCTGTAGTCACTTTGACTTTGCATTCCTGTTGGGTAAAAAGGCAAAGTGTGTGTCTTCAGTTCTGTTTTGTTATGTTTGGAAGGAAATCTCTCTTGCTTCCTGCACTTTTCTGGAAATGTAAAGCCTTTTCCTTTCTTTGATTTTCTGTCAGCCATATCATGTTGTGGCCCTTGGAGGGCAAGCAGCAACAGGATTCTCCCCAAACATACGATTTAAAATGCCTTCAATAAATAAGGGTTTTGTTTGGGGCTTTGTGGCCTGGATTTCAGTCTCCTGTGATTTATACAATTACATTCAATGACTGTCCCCTGAAACATTCTTGACATTCTACTATTTTTTTACTCTTATTTTAGAATTTTTTTTTTTCTCTTGGTTTGTTTACTCTTGCTTTATTTTTATGGAATGCTTGGTGCGTGCATGTGCACGTGCGCGTGCGTGTGCGTGTGTGTGTATACACTACCGTTCAAGTTTGGGGTCACTTAGAAATGTCCTTGTTTTCCATGAAAACATACATGAAATGAGTTTGAATAGGAAATATAGCAAAATGAATAGGAAATATAGTCATTGACATGGTTAGAAATAATTATTTTTAATTGAAATAATAATTGTTTCCTTCAAACTTTGCTTTTTTCCTGCATTTGCAGCAATTAATGCCTTGCAGACTTTTGGCATTCTAGTTGTCAATTTGTTGAGGTAATCTGAAGCGATTTCACCCCATGCTTCCAGAAGCACCTCCCACAAGTTGGATTGGTTTGATGGGCACTTCTTACATACCATACAGTCAAGCTGCTCCCACAACAACTCTATAGGGTTGGGATCCGGTGACTATGCTGGCTACTCCATTATAGACAGAATACCAGCTGACTGCTTCTTCCCTAAATAGTTCTTGCATAGTTTGGAGCTGTGCTTTGGGTCATTGTCTTGTTGTAAGAGGAAATTGGCTCCAGTCAAGCATCGTCCACAGGGTATGGCATGGTGTTGCAAAATGGATAGCCTTCCTTCTTCAAGCTCGCCTTTACCCTGTACAAATCTCCCAGTTTACCACCACCAAAGCACCCCCAGACCATCACATTACCTCCACCAGTCTTGACAGATGGCATCAAGCACTTCTCCATCATCTTTTCATTTGGTCTGCATCTCATGAATGTTCTTCTTTGTGATCCGAACACCTGAAACTTTGTTTCGTCTGTCCATAACACTTTTTTCCAGTCTTCCACTGTTCAGTGTCTGTGTTTTGCCCATATTAATCTTTTCTTTTTACTGACCAGTCTGAGATATGGCTTTTTCTTTGCAACTCGCCTTAAAAAGCCAGCATCCCGGAGTCGCCTCTTCAATGTTGATGTTGAGACTGGTGTTTTGCATGTACTATTTATTGAAGCTGCCATTTGAGGACCTATGAGGCGTCTGTTTCTCAAACTAGACACTCAAATGTAATTGTCCTCTTGCTCAGTTGTGCACCGGGGCCTCCCACTCTTCTTTTTATTTTGGTTAGAGCCAGTTTGTGCTGTTCTGTGATTGGAGTAGTACACAGCATTGTACAAGATCTTCAGTTTCTTGGCAATTTCTCGCATGGAATACCCTTCATTTCTCAGAACAAGAATAGACTGATGACTTTCAGAAGAAAGTTCTTGTTTCGGGATATTTTGAGCCTGTAATCAAAGCCACAAATGCTGATGGTCCAGATACTCAACTACTCTGAAGAAGGACAGTTTTATTGCTTCTTTAATCAACCCAACAGTTTTCTGCAATGCTAACATAATTGCAAAAGGGCTTTGTAATTATCAATTAGCCTTTTAAAGTGATGAACTTGCAAACACAACGTGCCATTGGAACACAGGACTGATGGTTGCTGATAATGGGCCTCTGTACGCCTGTGTAGAAATTCCATAAAAAAATTGCAGTTTCCAACTACAGTCGTTTACAATGTTAACAATGTCTACACTGTATTCCTAATCAATTTTATTGTTATTTTAATGGACAAAAAAAATTGCTTCTCTTTTGAAAACAAGAACATTTGTAAGCGACTCCAAACATTTGAATGATATTGTATATATATTTTTATTTCTAGAACTCAGAGCTCTTACCTAAAAGAGACCCCGTTCTCTGTATGATTCTGTTAAAAAAAGGCAACAGAAAGAAATATACGCAGATGTTATCTGTAATCTCTTGTTGGAAAGCTCCATAGAAAATATTGTCAGAGTGCCCTCTCACCAACCTTTTGCCTAAATATGAAAGCTTTGTCCCCCTCTGGTTTTTATATTCTCTCCATAGCATAATCATAGTTTTTCTTTTTAGAGAAAGATGCCTTCTCCCTCTTCAGCTAGCACTGGAGTCCAAGAACACCAAGCTGGCACAGACTGCGCTCACAGGAATGCAGGTAATTCATATACATGTACTGTACATAACATCAGTGTTTTAACCAAATATAGGAAAGGGTCAATGAGTACCTGTGTATTTGGGATGTTCTAATAAAACATGCATGTTAATTTTGAGTTTCTCCATTGTTCCGCTCCTAAACCGTTACCCTTCAGCACTTGATTTGCACTATTATCAGTGTTATCATTTTCTAACCGTCTACTCTCCCGCGCCCCCTGTTTGTCTGTCTTTCCCTTTGTCTATTTTACCGTTCTCCAACCTTTTCTTCCCTGTTTCACTACAGAAGATCCTGTGCGAGGATCGGTTTCTGGTTGTTGAGAATGAGGCTCTGGAGAGACAGCTTTTGAGTCAGATGCTGGATGCAGTGAGGGTGACCCCCATGCTTCACGAGGATCTTCAGGTTGAGGTCATGAAGGTCAGTCTTCTGCATGCAGGGCTGCTTATGGGGATTATGGTATAGTAATTGACCCAGTTTGAACACTGGCAGAGGCATTTTCTTTACTGTCCAATGAAGTGACTGCTTTGATGTGCCTCTGTGGATGTGTGAAGACTGCAGTAGTGTTGCATCGCTAAGGCTCCCCTGGTAGTAAAATAAAGTCCGGAAACAGCCCCTGGCTTGTTGCCAGTCAGTTGTACTCATGGATAAACTACGTGCTCTGTGGTTTTCCACAAAACCTTCTGCAGTTATAATGCTCCACAATCCCCGGGCACAGAGCCATTTCAGAATGGGGCATCCTGTAAATCACATACCACAATTCAGACTATCTGGACTTTAACAGGTTCAACTCCCGGCCTTTTTGCTCCGATGAATAACCAAACAGGTGTAGTGGATCTGTGAAAGATGGTGTGAATTAACAGTAATGTGTAGATTACCTGCAAATTGCTTTCATTGGTCTCATAAGCATGTCTTTTTCTACATAATTAATGTTCCTCGTTTGTCTCCAATCTTCATAGAGAGGTATCAGCCAACTACAAGATCACGAGGCTGTTCCCTAGTTCTGGTTTTAACACTACTCTGGATAATGATTGATTTGGTCACCTGCTTTACCCAAACCAGCCACCCTACTTTTTCTACTCTACAAAAGGAAGCTCTGTATTAATAAGACACAACAAAATACCATTAGCTGAATTACCTGTTATGAGTTTTTTAAATTATGCTGTCAATTTTGAAAGCAGTGTTTGCTGTACTTGTTTTTGCCCAGTCACCAAGGTTTTGCTTTATACTGTACATAATGTTTGTTCCCTGTGAGGATGATCTCTATGTTATCTGTTATGGCGGGAGAGCCTATGTCTTTGTATGGCTAATCTTTCCCGGTTCAATTGAATTGGTGTATTTCAGGCCTACATCTCCTTGCCCTACAGGTCCTCCTCTGCATTACATATTCTTCCACCTTCGAGATCAACGGGGACTCCATCCTGAGGATTGCTGAGGTAAGCCTGGCCTGACGGAGTCATTGCCGATATGCAAATGAATGACAGAAGAGCCAGAGAGGCAATGTCAACCCGCTGAATGTGTCTGTTTCAGAACCTGGATTGTATTGGTTTTCTTTCAAATTATTTAGCTGCGCTTAATTGCTACAACTATGCATGGGGATAGTAAGGGAGTGGACCCAGAAGGGCAAATCCTGTCCATCTGACACTTCAGACGGGTTCAGTCAAATGCTCACAGTAATTTTGTAAGAGAACTGATACTGTGTTACCCCAGGCCTGGTCTGTCTCTGTTCCTGTTCAGGCTGACTCTTGGTCTGTCCCTGTTCAGGCTGACTCTTGGTCTGTTCCTGTTCAGGCTGACTCTTGGTCTGTCCCTGTTCAGGCTGACTCTTGGTCTGTCCCTGTTCAGGCTGACTCTTGGTCTGTCCCTATTCAGACTGACTCTTGGTCTGTCCCTATTCAGACTGACTCTTGGTCTGTCCCTATTCAGACTGACTCTTGGTCTGTCCCTGTTCAGACTGACTCTTGGTCTGTCCCTGTTCAGGCTGACTCTTGGTCTGTTTCTGTTCAGGCTGACTCTTGGTCTGTTTCTGTTCAGACTGACTCTTGGTCTGTCCCTGTTCAGGCTGACTCTTGGTCTGTTCCTGTTCAGGCTGACTCTTGATCTGTCCCTGTTCAGGCTGACTATTGACATAATGTGTTCCATCATCTCCATGCTACAACTGGCCACAGCCCAGTGAGGATCATCCGTCAATGCATCGCATTTATTTGAGAAAGGCCTTTTTACATCAGCAAAAACCCTCTTGGGTGGCCAGTCTTCTTCTAGCTGTGCAGGTTGAAGATCATAAGAGTGCATGAATGTTTAACACCATGTCATTCATGGAGAAATTCAAATGTCCTGATGAACAGGAGGTAAGAGAATGATAATCCAGTTAAAAGGAGGTGGATTGTGGCAAGTGACAGCAGGAGTCTTTTTGCATTCATGGGAATCTTATACATAATTCACAAATGCCGATCGACCACAGACGTCTAAAGAAGCTTATCATTTGTACAGTAGGCAGGGCGCATGACACTGTTTCTCATCTCATTAATCTGTAGGAAAGTACATCAGTCAGTTCTCCTTGCTGTGGCTCTGTAGGTCCTTGATGTGTCTCTCTCCGGAAGTCGTTTCCTGCATGTTTTCAGCTGCACTCCAGGTCATCCATTAGTAGTCCGTAGAAACATGTAATACAGTGTTTAAGTGGATCTGGTCCCGGGCTGCATCTGCAGTGTGCAGGAAAGGAATGTCCAGAGGCCAGTTACTCTGTTGTTGGACTGAGAGTGAGCTGTCAAATGCAGCTCATTAATAAGTGGATGTAACGCAGCCCTAGATGTAATGCATGCCCCTACTTCCATTCGTTTGGAAAAACCTATTGAGTTTTCCCTCTTCATCCCGGCATGTAAGAAAGTGTAAAAATGCCTCTTTCCTTTTAGATGTAGAGTGACAGTCAAATAAAAACTATTATTTTAGGGGTAATTCTTACAATGAAACGCATGGTCCATGCCATCTTTAAACATGGTTCAGATGCACCTGTAGGTAGTGACGGACGAACAGTGAACCCTGCCAGTCCCTGACTAATTCCTTCCTGTAACCTTTAAAGACCAGCTCAGTGCACTGCTCTTTCCGGCTTTAATCCAGTTGGCCTGGTCGCCATAGAAACCCCTCATTCAAGGTCGCTGAGGTGATGCCATGTCGGTGGTATTTCCGCAGAACCAGGCAGGAGGGAGAGATGAAGAGTTGGGACTCATTCATCAGATATTTTGGTCATGGGACCTGGTTGACCAGGAGACAGCGATTGACGCATGTTTACAGTAGTTCATATTGGCAGTTAGGAACAGACACAAGTCTGTGACCATATCACTTTCCTTTGTGTCAATACAATCTTTAAGAAGTGGCATTGTGCCTCTTATGCAGTACTCTAAAGAAAATAATTGATATTTTCAAGATTAGAGCCCCTGAAGTTTCCTTCTGACGCTTTTCTCTGGGACCCTGCTGAATTGGCCTGGTTTCTTCTACAGGGTTTGGTCTGGGCAGTCCGCTCTTGAGTGGGCCGACCAAACGAATAGGACCGACCAAATGAATAAAATGAGCTTTTTGTCATGGCTGATTCATTCAATGAATCCCTGATCATAATGTATTTTAAATATGCAAGGATGAGTCTTGATGAACAGAACAGTGATATGAATAATAGCCCTCGCATTTTAATCAGCATGTTAATTACCAGTGCGACTGGGAGTTATTTTAGACTGGATCCAGCAGATATGGTGCGAAAGATGATACAGAACAGTACAGCAAGTGTTCTATCTCACCTGCCTGGTTGGTTTGATTGGAGCTAGCGGCATTCGTTATACCTGTGCTAAGAAAAGAGGGTTAGGCAATGTCCCAGTTATACTTACCATTGCTGGGCCTTTGTACAGAGTCCAGCTTTCAGGGGCAGTTATAATTGAATTAGCCACTACATTTTTATTTACATTTGTTCAGTACATAACATTAATGCTGCAGATCATTACACTCACTGCCACTGTCCTGGTAAAAAACTGAGGGGAGTGGAAGGAAAAATGTAATCACTTCAAATTCTGAGTAGGAATATCATCCATTAAAAAAGTATACTTTTAATTTTGTCTTTATGCTATACAACGTTTATTTAAATGTGCTTGTTCACAAGCACTGGTGTAAAACACATTGGTTTGTTAATGTGTAGGACAGTTGTATTATGCTAATGAGGCATCATCATTTATAGTGCACAAATCAATAATTTAGAAGCGCAAGTATGGATGTAGCAACTGCTTTTTGACCCGTTAAAGGTCTAGTGCAGTCAAAACCGTGATTTTCCTGTTTCTTATTATTAGACCAATGACCGTTGAGCTGGGTAAGGGTGTGGCTTCTAGACGATCCTGTTATCCAGTCTGGGATGTGCACTGACCATCTCATTGGTCGCCTAATGCTCACACTTTCAGACTGGGGCCAAATATACAGAGTAAAACAAAAAAATGACACAGACAGTGTTCTATTAGATGATAATTTAAAAATCCAATACAAAAGAGTGCATGATGACTTGAATTATTATATAACAGGAAATTGCTTTGTTTAACATGTAGTGTGTGTGTCCTGTGTCCTCTAGTTATGTATCGAGACGTACATGTCCAGCTGTCACCAGCGCAGCATCAACACGGCCGTGAGGGCCACCCTCAGTCAGATCCTGGGGGACCTTGCCTTGCAGCTCCGACACAGACAGGAGGTCAGCTAGCTCTAGTCACCATTGACCTCTCACATTATCTCACCCACTCGGAGAAGAATACGGGATGGTTTCGGGAGGGGGGTCTAGGGTGAATCATATCTTAATTTCACACTTGAGAGTTTGTGTGAATGGTGGCCGGGTCAAGTTTAGCGCATTGGGCCAGTAGCCAGAAGGGTCTTTATTCAAATCTCAGGACCAACAAACTGAAAAATACAATCAGTCAATTTGCCCTTGAGCAAGGCACATAACCTTAATTGCTCTTGTTAATCCCTCTGGATGGTAGTGTTTGCTAAATTAATAAAACGGTGAAAGATTTTAATAAATTAAACACAGAATACTGACTAGCTGTGTTCTTTACCTTTTGAATAACTATTTCTGCGATGGGACTTGAATTAAGATCATAATGTACATGAATATGCAAGGAATGCACTCTACAAAAAGGATTAATTCTGTATTAAGCACATTGCGCTGGGGAAATGCATGTTACATATTATTGTTTTAAAATAGATTAATCAAAGCCAGCATTCTGTGTCTCAAAGTCTAGTGTACAGCAATACAATATGTTGTGTTGTGTGTCTTTTCAGGGAGTGGATGGTGAGGACATGCCAGCGACCACACACCAGCGAAGAGGTACTTTATAGTCCTGTTATCGGAAAAGTCTCCACCGCTGTTTTTTGCATGCCAGGGGAAATATATGTCCGAAGGGAACACAATGCCCTTTTTATGAGGCAATAAGCAGAGGATGTTAGACATCAGAAATCTTTTAGTGCAAAGCTGGGTGATTCACACCTCCAGAGTTCACATCCAATAGAGGGAAGGTGTGCGTGTGCATGCGCGTGCACGTGCGCGTGCGTGCGATGTAAGACCTGGGTCAAATACTTTTGTCAAACACGGAGTTGTTTGATTTAGTCTGCCCTGGTCCATAAACACAATGAAATTGTCCCAAAAGATTACAACTGTCCCAAGCTTAGAATTGCACTTTCAATTATTTTAAGTATTTGAAATAGTCCAATGTAAAACAAAATATCATGGCTTGTTCAGTTCAGCCCATTTGTTATCCATGCTTCTTGACGGCACATCAGAGCAACCTTTACAGAGTAGTTACGTAATTAAGAACTGGTCAGCCACATAAATAGTGTATGTACGAGTATGTGTGAGGTTTTCTGTAATAGTTGTTGCCTTGTGTGTTTTTAGATGTGTCTCCCACAACACAGGCCCTGTGTGAGGATGTTGTAACTGTGTTAACGGTCTTCTGCGAGAAGCTGGAGAGCGTTGACAAGTAAGAAAATATTCTTTATGAAGAGTTAATAAACCTCTACAGTTTATATTTTAGACATTTAGCAGATGCTTTAATGCAGCATACTTTTTTGCGCTGGTCTCCCGTGGGAATCGTACCCAAAACCCTTGCGTAGCTTGGGCCATGCTCTGTCACACGGGACTATCTGTTTCTCTACTTTCTCTCTGATATGAAAATCTCATCTTTTCGCCCCTCTTGTCATCAATGCTAGCTCGTTTTAAATGTCAAATGTACAAAGCATGAATTCGTTTTACAGCAGTGTTGTTCTGTACAGATGGTCCTTCCTTGCTGGGCTTTTATTGAAGTGAAACAATGGCAGCCTATTTCGTACAAACTACACTTATTTTAACCACAACCCATGTGAGATAGGGTGCCGTTTGAGACCTGGAATAGAAGCCTGAGACACTGACTGATGTTCTGTTCGTTAACACAGTGAGAACCAGTTGCTCCAGCTGCTCTACCTAGAATGCATCCTGTCCCTGCTCAGCAGCTGTCCTCCCACCATGCACCTGAACCGAGGCTTCACAGACCTCATCTGGTAAGGCCTGGTACATGACAAGGCTAGGCTGTGGCTAACAGATGCACGGTTCCCCGTTTGACCATCCCCTTGTCGGTTACGTTCGCAGTTTAAACATTCTGAGAACAAGCTTTACGTTTATGGTAACTGCTAGATAGCCTATGCTAAGTCTTCACCTTTTTAAGTGTTACTAAATTATCTGTCTACATGAAAACGCGGGACAAACCTTATGTCATCCCAGGAAGCAGCTGTGCCCGACGTTGGTTGTTATCATGGGAAACCCCGTGAATGACAAGACCATCACTTCGGCCCACGGCCATGGTGGAAGGAGTCAGGAGTTGGACCCGTCCCTGGGTGGGGTCTCTGACCAAGGCAGGGGGTCGGGCTGTTCCTCCAGCACCCCCGCCATTACGGGCCCGGTGGTGCGCACCATCTGCTACGTGGCTGCTGAGCTGGTGCGTCTGGTGGGCTGTGTCGAGTCCATGAAGCCTGTCCTGCAGTCGCTGTATCACCGCATCCTGCTCTACCCCCCACCACAGCACCGCGTGGAGGCCATCAAGATCATGAAAGAGGTGGGATATTGCTGTTTTATTGACAGAGCCAGTGGCGATGTAATGAACAGAAGTGTTTTAAGGTGTATTTTTTTTGCTTTCTAGATTCTGGGAAGTCCTCAGCGCTTGTTTGACCTGGCTGGTCCCTGTGTTATGGAGCCTGAGTCCAGGAAAAGATCCTTCTCCAAGAGGAAGTCCCATCTGGATCTGCTTAAACTGTGAGGACCTTTCTTACTACCTAACCCCTAACTATAATTTTTCCC
Source organism: Esox masquinongy (assembly GCA_016801175.1). Lineage (NCBI taxonomy): Eukaryota > Metazoa > Chordata > Actinopteri > Esociformes > Esocidae > Esox > Esox masquinongy. The sequence continues at coordinate 39,918 of JACXGI010004844.1, forward strand.
TAAAAAATGAACATGCCAAAGACTGTCTATGGAGCACTGTCCATGTACAGTACATCTACTGTTAGTCATCTACGGTTGTAAGAAGGAACCGCTGTTGCAAATCTACACTAAATCTTGATGTGTCTGTGTCCGTGCGTGTGCATGTGTGTGCGTGCGCCCACAGGGTAATGGATGGCATGATGGAGGCCTGCATGAAGGGGGGGATTGAGGCCTGCTACTCCTCGGTGTCCTGTGCTTGCGCCCTGCTGGGAGCCCTGGAGGAGCTGAGTCACAGGAGCTGCCTGCAGCCGGAACAGACCCGCGTGCTCCTGCGCCGACTGGATGAGCTGAAAGACGGGTCCGAATCCACGCGGGAGTCAATGGAGATCAACGAGGCGGACTTCCGCTGGCAGCGCCATGTCCTCTCGTCCGAGCACGCTCCCTGGGAGCCCTCCCCTGCCACTGCCGCCACCGCCGCCACCGAGCGCAGCCCCGACATCAGCATCAGCGTCACGACAGACACTGGCCAGACCACTCTGGAGGGGGAGTTGGGTCAGACCACACCAGAGGGGGAGGAGTGTGGAGAGGAAACCCAACTACCTTCTCCCACCCCCTGCGGGGCCGAAGCCGTGCCCGACCCGGAGCCACGGCCCCGCGCAAGGGAGGCGGGGCCGGAGCCCGGGGGACCCCCGGATGTGGTGCAGCGCAGCCACGCGCTCGTCTACCCCGACATCACCAACTTCCTGTCCGTGGAGTCCCGGGCTCGACCGCACAGCTCACGGTACAGCGAGAGCAACTTCAGCGTGGACGAGGGCGAGATGTCGCGCACCGAGTTCGACTCCTGCGACCAGTACTCCATGGCGGCGGAGAAGGACTCGGGCCGCTCGGACGTGTCGGACATGGGCTCAGATAACTGCTCCCTGGCCGACGAGGAGCAGACACCCCGGGGCTGTCCCGGCCACCGCTCCCTGAGGACCGCCGCCCTGTCTCTGAAACTGCTGAAGAACCAAGAGGCCGACCAGCAGAG
>JACXGI010004845.1:6388-24205 GCA_016801175.1 Esox masquinongy
CCCCCCCCCCCCCCCCATTCTGACTCTGAAAGACCAGGCACGCACATGCAGGCATAGATAGCTGCCACAGAAATAACACAAAGACAGATTCAGGTGCTGCGGGGACGGATGTGTGACTGAAAGATTAGGCTGCAGTGCACACACAACAACCATGCAGTGAAACTGCTGCACTAATTAATATGCACTGCCAACAAAGGTACTGGCTGCAAAAGTGTCAACCACTGCAGAGAAAGCCACCTTTAGTCAGACTTACCTGATATTTATTTACTTGTATATTTTATCGTGATAAATAGGCTTAGCCGTAGAGTCGCTTCTGAATGCTGTAGGTGAACACCTGAGAGCATTGCCATGGCAGCATAATTTTAAAAAAGGCGTTTTGGACCCACTGCATATGCAAGCCACATTTTTACATCCTGTGGCCTAATATTCTGGGCCACTGACAGAAATACTATAGAGTCATAATCCCTATAAAACCTAATGGCAAATCATGAGTGCGGCTCTTTGCATTGAATAAATTCACCACTTCTTTCTTCAATTCATTACATTTTAACGTCCCTTTTGAAACCAAACAACATTGCAGTGGCAGCATCCAATAGCCAAGTCCCTATTGCCAGAGAGTCACGTTCAACATGTGACAGTTACACTGAGAAATAGCAAAGTTATGTTCCCCTACCTACAGCACTTTGAAAACACACAAACTTTGCTTTCCTGATACCTGACAGACAACTGGTGTTGCAGGCTGACAACAACCGCATATGTTGTTTTTTTTATGTCCGCAGACTTTGTGCAAATACATTCAAAAAATCCCCAGAGGAAAATAAAACACATAATTAAGTGCCTCAGAGATGCACAAACAACTTGAATAAGCTCCTATCCTAAATTAAAACCTTTTTTTAAACCAGAGAGGGAATACACAGCTAACTATAACAGCCTAACATTAAAAGTCAAGACTGAAAACTGAACCAGAGGAAAGTTAGCTATGAAAATTCTTTCCCTCTATTGTTGTACCCAGCAACACTTGTTTACCTGGCTCTCTGTGGAGGTAAACCAGATGAACCTCCATGGTCACACCTTTCCCTATCCTTCTCTCCCTCTGCTTTTCCAGTCAGTCCATCTCTCTGTTTCTCTCCCTCTGATTCTCGCGTCCAGTTGCAGAGTAAGCTGATCACTCTTCCCCTCCCCCCATACATGAAGCTAGCAAGCAACTTCCAGTAGAACAGAGAAGAGGGCTCGCGCCCCCCCGCCAGAACAGCCTCCCTCCCTTCAACCTCTTCTTGGCAAGACTGCTAATCAGTGACACATATAACCACTCCCATTACGATCCCATTTATTTACCTGAGGTGAAAAGCACATGCCAGCCAGCAGCTCCTGCAGCCTGGGTCCGGTGTTCCCCTCACACACGCTCCCTTCCCTAACACCACCCTCTTTTGTTACCACTCAGAGGAAACTTGGAAGTCCCTGCCAGGCCAGTGCAGAACCATCCACCTGGCCCTTTCAAACCGGTTGCCATCAACTACTGACTGTGTGAGCACCTGCCCTGGGTATATCAACAGACAACGCACGCACGCACACACACACAATACAGCTGCTCCCTGGCTGACAGGCAGAGAGGCCCAGTGCGGATGGGTGATCGCTTGCTCTAGCCTGCCAGGTTTATGAGAGCGGCAGGCAGCTTGCGCAAGTGTGTACGGGGGGGGGGTTGTTGAGCAGGGAACGCCTCTGCCGTCCTGCACCTCGCTGCTCCCTTAACATCCACAGAAACAAGCATTGTGGCTAAGCCAAAGAGGCTTAGTCAATCAATTGAACGCAAGCGTCAGAAGAAATTGGAAAAAGCTTTAGATTAGCTGTTGAAAAGCTTCAGATTAGTTCTGTGGTTGCCATGGCGCTGTGAGGAAGCTGGGACAGAGTGCTCACGTGCTGTTTGTGTGTGAATATTTGAATTTTTTTTTGTTTCTATTGGATTTTTTCATGACTCGAGTTTTGGATGCGCCAAAACATCTGGTGGTCCTGAGCCCAGCTGTTCTATGAATGGTAAGTTAGCGTGTTTGGCTTGGCTGGCTGGTTAGCTTGTTATCATTTGAATGCCGCATCAATAGCCCACAGCACTGCAATGCTTGACTGGTTGACAGTACTGCCTCCCACCGATGTGGTTTATGATCCAGCCAACTTACAGAGAAGGACACGGTAAAGGTCCCCAATGAAGAGCTCTGGGCTAGCATCCGACCGAGGCATCTCTCTCCCTGTACCATTAACGCAGAGACTTGGAGGCGTGCCGCGTGCCTGAGAAACTCGTCCCCTCGGTATATTCTTGTCAAGGGTCGGGCGATAAACATACTCGCCTACTTCATGCTTCAAGTGTTTTCATTTATTTTGTACCTACCACAGGTAAAATGATCTGCTTGAGCCATGTTCGATTTTATGAAATGACCAGACAGACGGCCTCGTTATTCCATGGACAATTTGAACAGCAGCAGCCCCTCCCTCCCCCCCCCAAAGCAACATCTGCAATAATGCATGAACAGAGAATAACTTCATGTCTAATATAAAATATGGTGGTGGATCTTTATCAATATTGTCTATTCCTCTGACGGGTCCAGCCACAATTGAGGTTCTCATATTTGAGGTTCTATCGTATGAAAACCAAAACAAGATCAAAGGACTTACCTTTGGGGAGGTTTTGGCTGTTATTTAGAAAGGCAGAAAGAGTGCCAGCAGCAATCTAAAAGACGGAAAGAAAGGCCAGAGATAGCAGTCAGGCAAGTGCAACTCAAAGTTTAAAAGACACCACACCATACTGACAGCCAGTGACCAGTGTAATCAGATTTGTTACCGTAATGCCCGTTTATAAACCGCACCGTGTATAAACCACACCATTCATTTTATAGCTTTGTGTGTTTACAAACCCGAGTATTAACTGCACCCATATATAAACCGTATTTGCCTGGAGAATTATGACTCGTACATACATTGTACATTAATATTAAAAATCTGTCATAGGGCACTACCAAAACTAATTTGTTGAAGAATAAAATATGCTTCTGAAAACCCTGTAACACCAATTGTATCATATTTGCTACATGAGTTTCTGAGACCTCTATGTCGTCAAGCAATCATCTGTGAAAATGTTTTGCTGGCGGTTTTAAAAATATAAACTTGTGTATTAGCCGCACCCATGTATTAACCACTATCCAAGCAAGCAAGCAAGCAAGTTTATTTATACAGCACAATTCATACACAGAAGCAATTTAATGTGCTTTACAAAGAAAAATAAAAAATATAAAAATACAATAGCATAAAAACAAATACTCAAATGAAAACATCAAAACAACATCATAATCATAAAAAATATAATAAGAAAATATAAAAAGAATACAAAAGGGGTAAAATATATATTTTATATATTTAGTATATAGGAAGCTATAAAAGCTGTAAGGCTAAACAGTGCGGTTAAGTTTAAGTGCTCAGTCATAGAGAAGTGAAAAGAGAAGTGTTTTTAACCTGGATTTAAAAATTGATACGTTTGGTGCACAGAAGATCTTCTGGTAGTTTATTCCAGTTGTGTGCAGCATAACTGCTAAACGCAGCTTCTCCATGTTTAGTCTGGACTCTGGGCTCTACTAGCTGACCTGTATTCATGGATCTAAGAGCCCTGCTCGGTTTATATTCTTCAAACATATCAGAAATGTATTCGGGTCCTAAACCATTCAGAGATTTATTAACTAAAAGCACCACTTTAAAATCTATTCTGTAACTGACTGGAAGCCAATGTAAAGATTTAAGAACCGGAGTGATGTGCTCTGTTCTCTTGGTCCTGGTTAACATTCTAGCAGCAGCATTCTGAATGAGCTGCAGCTGTTTTACAGTCTTTTTGGGGAGTCCAGTTAAGAGGCTGTGGTTGAAAATGTTTACACAACCTGTGTATAAGCCGTGGTTTATAAACGGGAAATTACGGTAATAATAACAATAATTCTGCCTGAGCATGTTATGTTTGTAATTTTAAAATGTCTCTGAGCCATCAGGTGGGTGAGCACGCCCACACACACATCGACCCACATTAGGAGCAGTGTGGAAAAAAGTAGCATAGCTCCCTACTTCATTCATCAAGAATTAAGTAAAGAGATACCTCAAAATGGGCCAGGACAAGCATTCAAGTATCACTAAGTGTTGAATGTAGTTATTTTCTCAAGCATGTCCACTTTTGAAAGTTTATCTGCTTGCTCACCTCAAAAGGAAATCTGTTAAACAGTTATGCTAAGGGCAATTTTATTCAAAGGTAAACCTAAACTTCCAAAAATTTTATGAACAATTTTCATTTTCAACCAAATCCATATTATCCTTCCTGTCTTTAGTTTGGAATGCACTCTTTTTAAAGCAATGTATTTTGCTCACTACAGAGTAGATGTCCAAGTCTCAAATAAGGCATTTCAGGTAAATTATGTTTCCTAGGTTTTGGGAAGGGCTTATCAAGTTCTAAATGGTTTCTCTCTTTTCAGTATCCTTTCTTAGTGTTAGGATATCCAATATTAATCATACATTAGGTTAATAAGCTTGTGTACTCACCACATATTTTTGATGTTCTGGGTTTAATTTCTCTAGACATTTACTGAAAAAACTGTAATAATTGATTATTCAAATGACTGATCAATACAAATTAATGTTAGTACATGTTTTTAAAGATAATTTTACTGAAACAATTTGCTAGGGACCTCACGATTTGATGTTATCATGATATGTAGCTGTTGATAGAATGTATTGCGATTCGCACAATACAACATTATGACTGGACACTGATGTTATGAATAAATGGGATTTAAAATGATGAGGTTACAAATTAATGTGATCTGACACTCTGACAACGTTACATATTAATGTGATCTGACACTCTGACGACGTTACGAATTAATGTGATCTGACACTCTGAGGACGTTACGAATTAATCTGATCTGACACTCTGACGACGTTACCAGCTCATGTTCCAAGTGCTTCACTGTCGGTATGGAATTAGCCAGATCCTACCAACCACAACATTTTCTTTACTGAAAAAAAAACACCATCTTGCCAAATGTACAAAGAAACACCAAAAACACAATTTCAATTAATGACGTGTATTTTGACAGTCCTTCTCGAATGTCTTTCCCAAACCGGGCTCAATTTGCTTGAGCAACATTTGACAGAAGAGAGCTGCTTGCTGAACAATTACACATATTTTAAATTCACCTGGTAGGACCATGAGCATGGGCTAGGCGGTGTAGACTGATGTGCAGCTTCTTATCATCACAGAGGATAAATAGCACAGATTCATTTAAACTATGTCCAAAGTCAAGTCATGTCCCTAATGCCACGAATTTGAGAGCATTTCATGTAATTAAATAATAACAAAGGAGCAAGCTCATGCCACTAAAAAACTGGCGCTATTTCCAAAAACCTCCTGTCCAAAAACAACAGTTAAGAGTGTAGTCACAAATAATTTAGTCTCTTCTAGCCAAACAAAATGGAAAATAATTTTGTTTTTTTCTGTCTCTATTCATTTGGTCTTCTTGGCTACTGGGTTTTTTGTTCCTTCCCTTGCCAAGGCCCTTCATGCCTGGTTCCATAGTTGGGAAGGACAGCCAGCTCTATGCCTCGACACAAATCTCCCTCAGAGGTCTACGTAGAGTTCCTCGGACTTCATGGTTTGTTTTTTTCACCGACTTGAATTGTGAAACGTGGGACTATATATACACAGGTGTTTACCTGTCATGTCCAATCAATTGAATCTGCCACAGGTGACATGGGATGCATCTGACCTTTTCAATAAACCGGCATACGTTTCTAAAACATGTTTTTACTTAAAAAAAGTAATAAATTAGTTTTTTTAACAAGTGTATGAATAAGGATTAATGAATGATATATTAAAAAACTATTGAAAAAGTATTTATTATATGTACTTAAAGTCCATAAAAAGAAAATGTGGAGAAAGTGAATGGGTCTGAATACGTTCCAAAAGGCACTGGGTCTCATGCACAGGGAGAGGAGTGCCATGAAAAAACTTTGTTTTGATCTGTCATGATGATAAAGGTGCAGAAAACAAATTGCCTAGCTTTTTAAAGTCATTACACAAGCTCAAAAGGAAAACTACAAACCATATACATGGAATATTTAACATGTCAAATCTCTGGGCACTTGTGTCTGAAAGTTTGTGGTCATATATTGCCGTGGGCTGTGGTAGCAAGGGGTGAAGGCTACCACGCCTGTGGTAGAAAGTCTGATGTAATTCTGTAATTACATTTTGCAAGCTTGTACATTTAGGTACGTGCTTGCAAGCTTCTTCGCAAGTATGTACATTTAGTTCGCGCTTGCAAGCTATAATTGACAAGCTTGTACAATGAAGTTTGAACACATTTTACAAAGTTGCAATTCTGGAACCCAACATTTGTGTAAATCCAACTCAAATTGCAAGCATATTTTATATTCAGTTTTAAAACAACAGCACAGACCTTTTTTTATGCTTTCGGAATTTTGACGTTTACTACGAGGAGAGATTTAGTATTTCCTTATTTGAGACTTGGCTTGAATGTTTTCCTTGTTATTAACTTTGTGAATGCAAACCAACTGTGAAACAGGGAGCTATAAGATGGCCCGGACACTTTCTCCACCAGATTTATACAACTGATATGCGATTGAGCTAGAAATGTTTACTGCTTCTAGTGCTTCATTGCACATCTCTACATTCCACTAGTAATATACACATATTTAATACTTGTAAATACTTGTACATTTTCTGCCCTCTTCTATTTGCACTTCTGGTAAGATGCTAACTGTATTTCGTTGTACTGTACTTGTTCAATGACAAGAAAGTTGAATCGAATCTAATCTTCAGACTTTTAGCCCCAGGTTAGGTATGGAACCACTTTTATTGGGCTTTTAAATGTAGTAACTCAACTCTTAAAAGGTAATGGGAGAGAAATAATTTATTCTGAGACTGTATGTTTACTTACAGAATTGACAGATTCTGATCAACATATTTTCTTCAACATTCTCAGTACTTTGTGCTTATTGTCCATTAACGAGCGCTTTGAACCAGTTTAAGACCTTAAGGAATATCATTGACTGCAATGTCTACCAATGGTTTGTTAATATTTATTTATTAAAGTGACACTCAGAGCTTGAATAAAGTATATTCAGTATACAATCACAGTTAAGGTATAAGTAGCCCACACTTGATGATGCCACACAAAATCCCTTAACTAGTACAAAAAGGTTTACAAAGGCCAATATGAAACATCCAATGAAAGGTCTTTCTAAACACAAAAGATGTTGTTCATTAATAAGTGAATGACTACCTAGATTTTTTAAAACAAGTGTAAGAATAAAAGGATTAATGAATGAATGATATATTAATAAATTATTGAATAAGTATTTGTTGTTAAACATGGCTATGTAAAACAAAGTGACAGCAGTTCTCACCGTGTTGGCCATCATACGAAAGGTGATGGACCGACGGCTCCTCTCTCCAGACACCACTTCCTTTGGTTTCCCAGAGTGAACAGAATACCTGCCGGCACAAAACATACAGTCAAGAATGTATCTAGTCATGTTCAGGGCTTTGCAACCAATCGCATACATGCACAGCGCATACACAAATGCACGCACTCACGCACACAAGCACAGCGGGGGCTCAGCGCAGCCAGAGAGGTGCTAAGGAACGATACGACTTGAACACGTGGGTAAAAATTCAAATGCTATGGAAATTATAATGCAAACTTGGATAAGTCCACCTAGCGTTTTATTCTCTCTCTCGTTACGGAAACAAGCCCTTGATGTAGTCTGAATAGGCTCGTACTAGTAAAATGCATATGTGGGGCCACTTAAGGGGGATTTCAGAGAAGAACACAAGTCAGTCGTTGGTACAGTAACAAACAATGGTCGCGAAACACTGCTGTAAAGGACCCTAGGCAACATTGTTAAAGACACCAGATCACGATAAACCCAGTAAAAAGAAGACTGTTCTGGTACGCATCCTTCCCCATCCTCCATTAGATAGGCTACTCTGACATGGTTGGAAAGCCTGCACCCATGTCAAGCCAATGATTAAGGAAGGCCTACTTAAACTGAAAGAAAGATTGCATTTTAAAGCTAACTGAATGGGACCTTGAGCTGTTCAGAAGAGATTTGTCACCACAAACCACCCAGTCTGCAGTCTTTCAACCGCCCCCCCCACAAGAGAGGGGAGTGATTACATCATTCTTCTCCTCACACCATGCCACAGTGAAGAGGTCAGGGCTTTTCACTAACTTTCATATTTATAGATGACTCTCTGGTTCTTTCTTCACATGCAGATGCTCGCTCCCCCCACACACCAAGCTCTGCCCTCTGTCAGTGCAGCACACAGCTACCCATCCTCACCACTACAATCACTTGGCATTTTTAGCTCAAATACAATCAACAGTCCTGGACACCTTAGATTCTTTAACCAGGCAGTAATGCAGCCCAGAAAAACGCCCTCACGAGTTCCTCTGGAGAAATCCAGGGTCCACCATTGACCCGTTTGCAAACATTTGCCCAAAGAGAACCTCTGCCGGCCGGGACATGGAGTCCCTTTCAGATGCATTGTGGTGAGGTACGTTGAACACGTTGGTGACATGCCGCTCAGAATACAGCCAGTTATTATTGCATCGTGACGATTTACCTGAAAAGGTTGATCAAAGTGGAGTGAAAGCGGGATATGAAGAACCACAGAGAGGGGGCGCTAACGTGATTCTACTTCATCCACATTTATCCACCGACAGTCTGTCACGCTGAGAGTCGGAGGCACGGGCCGCAGCTGTAGAAATATCACATTGTGCCGCCGCCAATGCTGTCGCTATGAACTCTCCAGGCTCTTTGCAATTTAAAAAAAAACACTTTTTTCAGTGCAAATCAACTACATGTTGCCAGTCATTTGTTCACCACGTTAACTCTATAAAGACTTACTTTTGAAAATCGCTTTACCTAAAATAAGCTCAGTAACAGAACTGATGAGTGATTCTTATTGCACAGGACAACTCGCATGCCGCGTGTACACGCACAAACCCAAATTCAGATCAGTGCGTAGTGGGACCATCTTTCTACTCTTACTGGCAAGCTCATTTCTGGTGCAGAGTACTGAAGCTAAACAACATAAGTAAGTAGCTCGTTCTTTTTATTTGAGCACACAAAGAACTGTCAGAGGCACATAATCCACCTTCATAGGGATTCTACCCTATTTAGGGATCCATTTTGGACGCATCTCAGATGGGCCTACATGCTATTAGCATAATGGTATAGTATCATTTCCATTCGGGATGCGTGCACCAGGCATCGTTGTCACAACGTTATTAAAGGCCCTCCGATTGCGGCAAGAGTGCCTAAGCCTTTGTGGTCAGAGCCTGTAGAGTACCCCGGGAGGCCCGTAAAGAAGTGGACAGCTGGTGAGCCTAGCAGGGCCAAAGAGGCAGGCTCCACTCAAAGGATCAATGGCAGGGAGAAGAGTGGGGCCCGCCCACATCCCAGCCCCTCAACGGGCCTCAGACGGCACTACACATAATGGGCTTTTGTCCGGCATGGAGAGAGCCCATACAAGACCCTAGAGAAGCCTCAGCGTCGCTGGAGGGATCCGTCCCTCAACTCGCTATGTAGTTCTCCAACCTCTCCCTGAAACAGGACGGTTTTCTTCAAATAAGGCCGTTTCTGCAGTGTGACTGAACTTACATTCCACAGAGGGACCAACGGTGTCATTTCAAAAGTGCAAATTATTACCATATCCATCTGTCACTCCTACCACTGATCATAAGCTACTTGCTGAGTCCCGTTTTGCGACGGCCTGTTGTCTAACATGTGACATAAGGCCGACCAAACCAACTGACATCCCTAAAAACATCAGAATCCAGCCCCACAAATGACATCAAATTCCTTTTTATCTCCAGAATGCACTGAGCACGAACGTTCAACAATAGCCCCCACCTCCCCAAACAGCCCGACTCAAGAATGAAGGCCAGTGACCTGGAATCTGTGGTTCCTGACAAGCCTGAGCCGTGGTGCGACACAGGCCGAGAACAATGCCGCCCGTGGGGGGGCGGAGAAGAGTGGAACGGAGGGGGTGGACTGACAACGTGAGTCGTACTTGACACTAAACGGTGACCCCTCCATCTGTCACCAGGCCCATTATCCCCCTGTCGACCCTGATTTGGACAACAGGGTCATCCTCTGTCATGCCCGAGTTTGCCTTGGAACAGCGTAGCTACAGCGTGGGTGACACTCGTTTCTACGAAACCATGTGGGAAGCACTGAAAGCCTAGCATATGGAAATGTAATGTTTTGCGGCGCATAGTGAATTTTTAAAATAGTAGGCAATAATACTGAGGCAATACCGATACTTTAGGTCACTGGTTTGAATCTTGACTAGCCGTGAAATAAAAAGTGTGTCTCATCAACTACTTATCCCACTTGTACATACATTATACTTAATACCTGTACATTTTCTGTAAATCTTACACTGCACACTTAGAATTGCCATCTATACATCCACTTGTACATACATATACTTAATACTTGTACATTTTCAGCACTTCTCTATTTGCACTTCTGGGTAGACACAAACTGCATTTCTTTGTACTGTACTTGTACTGTTCAATGACAATAAAGTTGAATCTAATCTAATCTAAATTGGCAAATGATGGGCTGATGGTATCAGATCGTAGCATGGCTCTTCAGAGGTCGGGGGGGGGGGAAACTTCTTTGAGGGCACACTCCTTGCAAATGTTGTTTTACACGATAATAGTTTTAAAATGAAATTTGATGAACGTGACTTTGTGCCAGATTCGAGTCGAAAAATTAAAAATAAAATTACAGTATTTACAACTGAAAATGCCAGTTGCCACACATGATCTTCCAAGGCAACACTGGACACTTTTCCAACAGGCTAATCCCTATAGCTACTGAGGTCTAACGACATGTCTTGCTGAATGTGTTTTGGAGTGGAATGAGCGGTGTCGTAGGAGGTCTGGTTCTGTAAGTCCTTCCAGCTCCATAAACACAGTCAGGATAAAATATTATTAGGCAGCATTAAAAAATACATCTCACAGTGGCACAAAAACAAGTCTACCATCACCTGCGACAACAGTGGGTGTGTTTTGCGGTGAGTGCGAATGTAAAATCGTATTTACATTTCAATTTAATGTCATTTAAATTAAATTATTTTCATGAAAATGTATGTAGTTTAAATAGGCCCTTAAGGCTGGTCAGTGAATCCTGTTTTAAGATACAACCCGGTCTCCAAAAAACTTGGGATGCTGCGCAAAATGCAAATAAAAACAGAATGCAATGACGTGCAAATCATTTATTCCTATGTTTAATTGAAAATAGTACAAATACAACATAGCCTATCAAACGCAGAAACTGAGAAATTGTATTGTTTTTGGAAAAATAGCCTACATGGAAATTTGGAATTTGATGCCAGCAACACGTTTCAAAAAGAGTTGGGACAGGGGCATGTTTATCACTGCGTTGCATCAATTCTTCTTTTAATAACACAGGATTTGGGAACTGAGGAGACCAGTACTTTGCTGTAGTTTTGAAAGTGAAATGTTTTCCCATTCTTGCTTGATATAGGATTTCAGCTGCTCAACAGTTCGGGGTCTCCTTAGTAAAATTTTTCCATTTTATAATGCGCCAAATATTTTCAATGGGTGACATGTCCAGACTGCAGGCAGGCCAGTTTAGCACCCGGACTCTTTTACTACAGAGCCATGCTGCTGAAATACGCGCAGAATGTGATTTGGCATTGTCTTGCTGAAATAAGCAAGGCTTTCCCTGAAAAATACGTTGTCTGGATGGCAGCATATGTTGCTCCAAAACCTGTTTATATTGTTCAGCATTAATGGTATCTTCACAGATGTGCAAGTCACCCATGCCATGCGCCCTAATGCACCCCCATACCATCACCGATGCTGGCTTTTGACCTGTGCGCAGGTAAGAAGCCGGATGGTCCTTCTCCTCTTTAGCCGGGAGGACGCGGCGTCTATGATTTCCAAAAAGAATTTCAAATTTTGATTTGTCAGACCAAAGGACAGTTCATCTTAAATGCGCTCGGGCCCCAAGAAGGCAGTGGCAGTTCTGGACCTTGTTTATATAGCCTATGGTTTCTTCTTTGCATGGTAAAGTTTTAACTTGCATTTGTGGGTGCAGCGATAGACTGTGTTCACAGACAATGGTTTTCAGAAGAGTTCCTGAGCCCATGCAGTGATTTTCACTATAGAATCATGTCTGGTTTTAATGCAGTGCCTCTTGAGAGCCCAAAGATCACGGCCATCCTATATTGGTTTACAGCCATGTCCCTTGCGTACCGTGATTTCTCCAGATACTCTGAATCTTTTAATCATATTATGTACCATAGATGATGAGATCACCAAACTCTTTGCAATTTCATGTTGAGAATTTTTTTTCTTAAATTGTTGCACTATTTGCCTGTGCAGTCTTTCACAGAGTGGTGACCCCCTCCCCATCTTTACTTCTGAAAGACCCATCCTCTCTGGGATGCTCTTTTTATACCCAATCACGTTACTGACCTGTTGGCAATTAAACTAATTAGTTGTGATGTTCCACCAGGTTTTATTTTGTATTACACAACTTTTCCAGTCATTTGTTGCCCCTGTCCCAGCTTTTTTGAAACGTGTTGCTGGCATCAAATTCAAAGTGGGCATATATTTTTCAAGAAACAATAACATTTCTCTGCTTCAACATTTCATATGTTGTCTTGGTACTATTTTCTATTGAATATAGGGTTTAAACGATTTGCACATCATTGAATTCTGTTTTTCTTTACATTTTACACAGGGTCCCAATGTTTTTGGAAACGGGGTTGTACCTACATGATGAACGGTTTGAATTGTTAAATGAAACACTTGTGTAATGTATGTTTTAATGTCAGTTCATTGGTAAGTCCCTTCATCTGAAAGGATACCTGAACAAGGGAACCCTGATCCATGGAACCGTACTAACAGTCTGATGTTCAGGCGTGGGAAAACAGCGACAGAGGTGCAGAACAGCTGGTAATGTGGACATGAAAAGAACACAAACATGCTACAATGCACAACTTCCACCCACACTTGACACCCTGTAATCAGTCTTAAAGGAGCAATGTGTAAAATATATTCTCCATGTGGAAGCTAGGTGATTTGCTGAAACAGCAGTTCACATGCAAACCAACTATATTCCCCTCCTCCACTTCCCACATGCGCTAGTATTTTACTTCCACTTTAGGGCCACCAGCTTAAGAATTGGAAGGAAAAAAAACCCAAATGTTTTGTATATAGACTAGAGCTGCAACAGTTCACCCATACATTTGTTAATGTTGATAGTGCTTAAAGCCTGAGCATAATGACAGAGGATGAAGAAAGCTCAGCACAATAAGCTAATCTAAAACAAGTGTGTCATTGTTGGCCATTCAGAGGGCGCTTTAGTTGAGAAATAGTTGATCTGAAATGCATGGTTGAGCCGGGGATTGACATACGGTTAGCAACACCAAACTACTAGTGCATGCAAGAGTTTGTTTACAGCTGAGCATCACCTGCTAGCTAAAAGCATTTGCTACTTCACTGATGGCTAATTAAATTCTTGTAGAAGTTGGCAGTTCCCTCAATGTCAGTACTGATATACTGACTTTAGTAACTTACTTCAGACTCTACATCAGCTATTATAAAACCACCTGTTATAAGATTGTCTGCCATGTCTTACCGTTTTCAAATACTCAGTGTTCAACTCTGTATTGTATTGTACTGATTTATTAAGCACACTATGCAATTCTGGATTCCAATATGATAACTACAACTGCTATCTTGTGGTAAAAACAGCTTTGTGCAAGATGAGGAAAACCACTCAACTGTACTTTTTAAGTTTAATATATCTGCAGTTATCAAAATAGTTGTTTGTTAGCCCTATTTGTGTGTACCATAGACATTTCACAGCAACTTAGTCAAAGTCATAATGATTCCTTACACTATTCAGTGCTTGGGCTGCAACCAGGAAATGACAGTGTTTTTGCTAGCCCCAGTGTGATGTTATTCATAAATGTACTTGAGGAGATAACCACCTCTCTTTGTGACACCAATGAAAGAGAGGGAGGGTGCGCTTTTTCACTTGCAGCGGAAACGTCAGCATTTTAGAATGTGCTCTTACATATGCCCAAATTAATTTCAGGGTGAAAAACTATTGTGAAAACACTATCGCTTTACAATTACTGTAGATAATAGACCTTCTCTGATACTGCAATGCAAAATTACACATATGGCTCATTTAAATACTATACTATTAATTTCAATAGCAAAGCAGTCAAGTGAGAACCAATTCTTAGTCTGTATGGCCAAAAAATGCAGCCAAATTTTCCCTCTTTAAAACTCCAACAAGTATATTCACACTCACATATATTTATACAGTAGTGGTCTCAACTGGAACAAAGAACTCTCAAAAAACTGACACCTGTCCCACACCCATAAGACTACCGCCTTATGGATGAGTCTCACCTCCACCCTTTGCTAGACAAGAGATTAGATGTACAGGCAGCTTGCAAAGTATCAACAGATGTCACAATGAAACCTGACAGTCTTCCCAATCAGAGTAGGCTACAGTTACGTTTTAACAATTAACTAGTCCATCTGCTACATTTAACAACAAGCCAAATTGTAATTACTGAAGGGTTCTTGTGAAATCATGTCACCACATTAAAATGACTAATTGATTGTCCTGTGCAGCAGCTGATAACATGTATGCAACCATGTAATCTAGCTATCCCAGTTAGTAATACTAAGAAACTACAGTACAACTAGCCAGCTAATACTGAAAGTAATAGAAACACTGACATGCTGGTGACAAGTTAGCTAAATAGTTAACACATGTTAACATATTGCATTTGTAAAACAAAACAACAGATTGCGTTTGAGCGAAATGCAGGACAGGAATAACGTTACAGTAGCTTCATGTGGTCTGAAGGATGTCTACAAGTACAGTACAACTGTACCGTCATAAGCATGTACTACACTGTTACTATCTAGTTTCGCTAACTATGTTAACGCATGTTTTTTTAAGATACATTAATCATAAAGCAAGCTGATAAGCCATGGTTAAAAAAAACTGTGTTGGCTACTGTAGAAGTTTTTTATCTAGCTAGCTGGGCTAGCTAACGTTATCTGGCTACCTAACGTTAGCCACAGCAGCTAGCTAACCATGGCTAGCTAGAAAACGTTAACCAACTTACAACACATTTCTACAATAGCTCATTTCCAGATTTGAATGTGTAAAACAAAGTCTGAAGTATTTACCTTAGTCAGGAACCCTTACATGTACTGCAAAGACCCAGTTTCGTTATTAAAATCAAACAGAAAAAACGACATGAGGGCAGGGAGACAATAACTCTACTTTCTGTCAATGAAAAGACAGACCTACCTAGCCGTACTCCGACCCACAAACAAAACTCCGCACACAAGCTTGGCGGTGGCTGACAGATCTCGCCTCTGATTGGTTACGCCCGCTTGTGATGCGACACTCCAGATGCACGCAGATTGGATTTCAACGTAGCTGTAAACAGCAAACATAAGTCACAGACACAACTAAGTTACAATGAAACAGTCTGTTTTTTGGAAGCAAAATATATTTTCTTTTAGTTGATCTGTCAAGCAACTTCTCTTAACACTCATACTATTATACTACTACAAATATCTCACGAATAATGACACGAACTTACATTTTCACTGTAACACTGCCGCCCGACTATAACATGAGGATGTCAGAAAGGAAAGACGGTTCACAGAACAAAAGCAGCGGCTGTCAAAAACATATTTATTTTAGATTAGATTAGATTCAACCAATCTTTTGACACCACAGCTGCACAGAAATATGTTCAGACAAATTATAATTCAAAACAGCACTATAGATGTGTTACTGTTGCAACTTATTACACATTTCAGATAATTTATATACATGTTATCACGCGTGTGCTTTCACTATACTATACTATCCAAAACTGCTTATCTCCCTGGATCAAATTTCAGCGTACTCTTACTAGGTAAGTTGATTCAGAACAAATTCTCTTTTACAGCAATGACCTAGTTAGCAATTACAGTTTTTGTGTACGTTGGGAACCGAAATGCATTCGTGAAAGGAGACGTTCATTTGACTCCTCAATGTCCTTCTTTTTTAAGCTCAAACAACGATTATTTGCAGATAAGGTGTTGGCGTATCACTAACGATTGTATATCCGCACTGCGTAATCAATAAAGAGTGGGGAGAGGACGTCTTGGCGTTCCACATGCGTTTCTTCAGTAGGGTAACGTAAATTTAAAAAAAAGCAGGCGATCTAATAATTAGTACAGGTAAGATATAACCTATTTGAACGGGCATTACATTATTCTAAGCTCCTCTTTCGCCTTTACATTGGAGATTTGCTTTTTTCATTGTTTTGGTATTATATGATGCATTTTAAACAAAGAACCGTTGCTGAGCCAAATGAGCCGGCTCATTCAGGTGAACGGAGACAGAAGAACCGGCTCACCAAAAAGAATCCGAATGCCCATCACTAGTTTCAATTTGGTGGCTCGGGATTCAGTCTAGAAAGTTCTTACTCGTCAGATGCTCTATCCGCTAGGCTTAAAGGGGCACTGTTTAGAATCCTGCCTCTAAACCATAACATGACTTGTCTCTACCTCGTCTTCCTATACGGATGAGATCCGAATAGTATTAGCTAGTCCAGGATGGTTTAGAGTGGGAAGGTTAATAGACTAATTCAAGGGCCGGTTTCGCAGACAACAATGAGGGCTAGTCTAGGACTAAAAAAAACAAGCTCAATGGAGTTTTCTATTTTGTAGTCCTAGACTAGGCTTAGTGTCTGCGAAACTGACCCCAAGTGTCTAAAGCATATGTCTTCAACCCTCTCCTGGGGACCCCCCAGCCATCTCATAGTTTAGTTTTTGCCCTGAACTAGCTCACCTGATTCAACAGGTAAGGGCTTGTTAATTAGTTAAAAAGTTGATTTAGGTGTGCTAGCTCTGGGATACATCTAATAGATGGAATGGCTGGGGGGTCCCAAGGAGAGGGTTGAAGACCTATGGTCTAAAGCGAGTAGAAAGAGATTACAAGTCAATTCAAACTGATAGATCGACCAGCATGAAAGTTTAAATGGGGAATATCTCAGGCACTCAGATACATTTAGTAGAAAAAACATTATTTAAGACATTAACTTAAAACATTAACTGTGGATGTGTACTGGTCCTTTTTACAGGTGTCTATGCTAGTAGTAGAGTAAAAATCTTACATATTGCCCCTCTAAAATTGTAACCCTACACAGCAACCTGCAGCACTATAGAACATCCAAAAATATTTCACGTTTTGATGTTTCAGGTCTTGTTCGTCTATGCATGAATACACTAATTACAAAAACATAAAGACACGTTTTAGTAAAGGTTTGTTGAATAAATGGCTACGTAGTTTCAGTAGAACAGTATAGTAATAATACTGAATAATTTTGTAAAGTCTTTAGACTCTTGCATTTTTAATCAAGGTGCCTTTTATTTATATTGATTACTCATTTCTGGTTCCTTTGTGAACGTTTAGAGGTAGTACCACAACCTGTCCAGTAGATGGCAATCACTGCATGAAATGGCTTGTTGGAGTCAGCATTTCTGTTATGATGAATGGGTAGATGCTCAGTATTGAAAAGTCATGATAAAAACTATTTGACCAGTTGTGATTAGTCAGTTCTGGAAGAACATGGATCTTTACACATGCTAATAGGTTTTTTTCCCACAAGTTCAGCTTTTTCAGTTGAAATCT
>JACXGI010004845.1:24305-51080 GCA_016801175.1 Esox masquinongy
CACACACACACACACACACACACACACCGGTATAACAATATGAGCAAGTACATGGTTGATGCAGTTTGGCAGTGTTTTTATACACCAGAATGACAAGAGTTATTTTATGCCAAGGGACCTGATTAGAAAAATAGCCCATTTAATAATTTTACAACAGATTAATTTCTTTGTGAGTTTTTCCTGGTGCCAGCTCTGATAGTGCGTGTGGTTTGTGGCGGGTGGGGTGGGGTGCATTTGGGAGGTGGTGTGAGTGTGTGTGTGTAGTGAGTGTACATGCAGAATGGAATTCGTACAACATTAATTGACAAACCAGATCATTGCGCAGGCCAGATCAATTTGTGTCGCAGACCGAATCTAGGACCCAGGCCTTGGGTTTGACACATGACCTATATAAAGAGAAAGAGATTGAGCAGCACAAACACAAACAAACCATCATTGACTTTGGAAACAGGAAAGGTCTATTCATGAGTGTAAAAGTTACATTTTGTTCAGGCATCAGATACCCTCTCACATAAGATATGTTGAATAATATGCTTGTGTGTTTTTTTGTGTGTGTATGTGTTTATGCATGTGAGTGTGCCTTTAATATTTTGTGTCTGTATGTTTGTGTACACATTTTTTTATTCGATCAGGCTGTTAAGTTAGACTGTGTGTGTATGAGGGAGAGAGACAAAGAGGATGAATGGGCATGTGTGTGTGGGTGTGTGATAGAGAGGTGTTGATGTGTGTGATGTGTTTCTTCACCCAGAGTGAATTGCAGCTATTGTTGTGGTGCTAGCAGTCATTGCTATTGTTCAAGGTGCGGATTTCAAAAGCACATCAACAACCGTGTCTATTCAGTATTCAGTGACCTGGTTTCCCTTCTAGAATGTGAAAAACAACCTCTATGTGTCTCAGACCTGACAGCACTACCTTGGTTTTATGATCACTGATTGGCTCTAAATGTGAGAAATGAAATTTTTCTGTATACACAAGACACACATACAGATCTGCTGCTCAGCAGGAGCCAATAGCAGCTTGGTTTATATTTGAGTCAGGTGTGAATAAAGAGTCAAGTTGAAGAGATTTTTTGCATTGGTGTCAGTCGACAAACAATAAATAGTTACAGTAAAAGCTATACCAAGCTTTCAGAAATATTACAGCCCTTTGTTGTTGTTGTTGTGTGTTTAGACATAGAGGCCCTAGTCAAAATGTAGTGCCACCAATAGATGGTCATTACACAGAAATTAATGTATTGAACTTTAATGTATAGAACTATAGAGCTTTTCATGGAATCTCAAAGTGATTCAAGAGCAATAAAACATAAGCAGTATATCATGATAGGTTAAACAATGAAGGCCACATCCTCTGAAGATGAACAGGCTTAGTCCAAGGCCTCTTCCGCTCTGTGTAGAACACACTTGAGTAATGCTCCAGCAGCTCTGGGTGGCAGAAAACTCACCACACCAAGTGTAGGACAGTAGCCAGTTGTCCTCCCTATGAGCTCCCCTGACTCACCACTGATGTATTTCTACCGGTTTCACACTTAAAACAACTACTCAGATATTTTTCTCAAAGGATCAGGAACTGGCAGTCAAGCCAAACGACAGCCAAAAGCTGTTACAGTGTCTAGATGCATTATTTATATTTTCACAGTTCACAGTTGATGCAAGAAAGTCAAACAAGAAAACCTGTCATCCAAACCACATCTTGCCAAGCCATACATCTTCTCTGTTGAGTTGAGCTCAACATCTTGCTTAAACTGGAAGTATTCACAAATACATGCTGGAGTGGAGCACATTCTCCAGCCAACAACCATGATTTACGGTTGTTGGTTTCCAATTTACCACAAAAAGGTGCAAAAGAACAATGAAAGAAATAGCAGGCGGTGCTGAGACTCTGTCATCCTCTGGGACCCCCGGGCACTGTTGTTCTGCTATGACCACAAATGACTCAGATGTGCATTTGTTGGTTTGTCCACACAAAACCAGTCTGTTAAAAGTTGTTGGCTCATGTGAAAATTCTCAAATTATATACAGTACATACTTTAATTCAAACCAAAAAAAACATGTTAGTTTTCATTTTAAGTTGCAAAATACCAAAACCAGCCTAGCTAACAGCTGAATTGTTATGTCGAACTTACTTTACAGTTCTAATTCCATTTTCTAAGACTCATTCCATTTTACTCCCAACAACCAAGAAACAACCCCGATTCCAATCCTGCAACATTTTGAACCAGAAAGGCTTGGATCTTTGGCTGGGAGGTGTTACAATGATTGGAATGTTAGCTAAAGTCTGAGACGAGACACTTTTCTATTAATGCGTTACTATTGTTAATGCCTTTATATTGTACCTAATAAACTACAAATGATGGTATGCCATAATTTCTCACTCAATCAACTGCCACATTCGGCTGTCCTGGAGCCAATAGGTGCATTGTCATTTTGGTTCATAGCCAGTACAGCACTATTCAATTATGGCCATCCACTTATGATATTTGATTGATGCAGTGTATAAGCGAGCAAGGTCATGTGCAGGTAAATAAGAGAACATCCATCCAAAGAAGGCAGAAGGAAATGTGATTGGTCTACACAAAGGAGAGGGTCATGCTTGCATTTCAAGCAGTTTGATTGCTCTGAGTGCACATTTAACCAGGGTTTAGTTCTGGTCTCTTCCCTAATCTTAACATTCACCCCTTCCTGTACCAAATCTTGACTGTTTTTAATGTAAACTGTGTAAACTTTAATTGAGTGACTTTAGGGGTTTTGACATTAGTTTTATGTTTCTTGAGAGTGAAAGGTTTTGGCACATGCTTACGGTCTACCCATTACCTCTGTTTATTATGCACTAGTGCCTTTATTTAGACTAGCCTATATCCTCTTTGACCTAGAACCTAGGCTATAGGTTGCATTCAACAGTGAACATTTTTAATTATACTTTTTCTAAAGGTAAAATGTACACAGGCAGTCTGACCCTCTAATTCTGACCAATCAGGATCAGCTATCTTACCAATAAATTAGTAAAAGATCAGAAAGATCAGAAATTGGCCTTCTCAGGTTGCTGACGTAAATGCTAAGTACAACCTCCCATTCTTACAAGATGGAAGCATATTTAATATAACGAAACTGATGGTTGTAACAAAAGGTGTTTATAATTGTATGCAGTGGTTTGGTGACAAGCCATGAACATCCTTTATGTTGGGGTTGACATCCATACCAGCATCATACTTAGGTTCATACCTGAACATAGTTTGAAACAAACAAATAATAGACAAAATGTAGGCTAATTTTGCTTGGGGGCAATGAGGAGATGTACAATCTCTACGTCAAGACTGCTTCCTCACATGCCAGTTCCATTAAACTTTTTCGTAAAGTTCGGTATGACTGAGAGCGAACAGTAGCAGTACAACATAGCTTTCACAGTGAAATATAACAGTCGTAATGGATTTCAGCCAGCTGCAGCATAAAAAACATACCATACACTAACTGCTAAACTTTGATTCTATTAAGTTGGGCTTTTTATCTAGAGCCAGTTATAACTCAATATTCCAACCGCGGGACAGGTTTCCTAGCAACGCGCTTATCCCATGAATTTGTTTATTGTCAAACACTTCAGTGTGGAATCTCTAAATGTCCTTTGACTTGTTGAACCTGCGCTAATCTGTAGCTAGCAAGCCAAAAATGTTGACAATGAAACCAGGATTCTATTATGCCTCAACACAATGTCACTGTCTCAATCTCTCCTGTAGACAGATTTTACCTGACACTGTTCAACTACCAGGAAACATTCAGCTTCAGCACTGGGGACCTGATTTGTCGCCTCCCACCCTCTGGGGAATGCCCTTTAACAGGACATACTGGTTTTATGGGAAATGGAAATAACTTCCCCTTTTGAAAAGGTGACTCTCCACCTTAACTCCTCCGCATTTACTGGACTGATTTAACAGTACAGGCGTGAACTAGCCTGGCTGAAATGACCCACGTGACTTACAGCCCAAGAGGATGTCGTGTCAGCCGGGCTAGGAGAGAACCTCCACTGAAATGTCTTCTTCTTGTCAGGAGTGTGAATCTGGGACACGCCTCTTAGCCTTTCTTAGCTGAAACCTGCTCCTACATTCGGTTAGTCACCTCCTGACAATGCAGGAAAAAAGGATTTATTGTTTTTCAGTAATGAGGACTTACCGGGTATGTATGCAAGCAATGATTTAACTTCCCCATTCCCAGAAGAAAAAGAGCCTAGTTTACACCACCTTCCAGGCCCCCACTCCATCAAGTCCTGCCAAACAACCACCCTCCCATGTACTAATGAACCACTTCTTTTTATTAAGTAGAAACAGAGACAGAAACAAAGGAAAACAACAACAGAACAACATGGGAAAATAGACACAAAATTAAGCAAACCTTGCCAACATATGTGCTACTGTCAGTGGGTGTGTGTATCTGCGTGCGTGCGTGCGTGCATGTGTGTGTGTGGGCAAGTGCTACATTGGAATCTTCTTGTGGCAAATTAGTTTTGTCTTTTCAGCTTCCCCTTTATTAAACATGGTTATCTCTATCTCAGAAAGTCTTACCACTAGATGGGCTAAGAAAAACTAAGGGTTTCCACCTAACTCCACTGGCACCCCATCTCTCTTCAGGGAATGTCAGCAGCGCCAACATACATGTCCAGACACACCATATGCACTAGGTAGATTTGTACTACTTGCAAGGGGACCCTCTAGGTGTGCCTCCTCAGCCCTCTGCTTTACGTCCTGTTCAACCATGACCGCATGGCTCGTCAAGAGACCGACTCCATCATTAAGTTCTGGGACGACACAATGGTTAATGGCCTGACAAGGAGCAAAAATGTGTCAGTCTACAGGGAGGTAAGCAAACTGGCATTGTGGTGTCAAGACAACATCCTTTCCTTCAAACGTCAGCAAAACAAACATGATTAATGACGCGGAGGAAACAGAGAAGGAAACGCCCCTATCTACACCATGGACCTACAGTAACGAGGGCCACACAGCCATTGACTTTTCATGGACCATCAATGTGGTCAAGAGCTACAACAGCAGCTCAGGTGTCAAGAGTTAAGAGAAATAAGACAGGCCACCATGGGTCCTCTTCAGACACTCCCACTGCACAACGGACAGTCTCCTGACCGACAGCGGTGAAGCCTGCCTGGGAACTGCTCTGAACACAATAGCAACACCCTACAGCGGGTACTTGATCATTGGTGCCAAGCTCCCAACTATTCAGGACATCTTTTCTAAGCGTTGCCTGACAAAGGCGTTATCAAAAACCGCACACGTCCTTGCCACAAGCTATTTATCCTCTCACTAACGGACAGAAGGGGATAAATCAGTGCATGACATCCCACTCCAACCGGCTCAGAGTCAAGCCAGTAGACGGCTCCACACTTCAGCTGGGCTGCTTGCGCACCATAATCGCAAACACATACATTCTGGCAAGAGCCAGCTACAGGCATACGCTATATACACGGTTCCTTAGGGCCCCAGCCACTAGGGGGACCCCCAACTCTAAAAAAGTTTACCAAAAATAGTTTTTCTTAGTTGGGATCTCAACTTACTATTTGGAGTAAGAATGGTACACCACTCACAGTCTGGTTGTACATTAGCAGATTCATGTCAGTTAATCATTAGTTGACACAATGGCAATGGCAATCATTAGCCCCATGGCTGAGTACATCCCAAAAGTTTGTTGTTGATGTATTCACACTCAGTAGATTTGGCATCTTACCAATTATTTTTCTTAATTTATTTTGCTCTAGTCCTTGTGTAGTTACCAGTGCAAAGAAACTGGAATAAAGCAATGGAGAAAGCTTTTTAGCTTTTTAGCAGAATTTCACAATGGCCAACAACAATGATTCAGACTGGGAGATGAGCAAACAAGCCTTTGGTTACATCTGTTATAGTTATACCACGGGGAGGACAGGCTATAAAAATGGAAATTACGAACCACATGTTGTATAAGGTTGACTAGAATGCCAAGCTAGCTGTCACGTTTTTATACAAACAGTAAATGCTACCAACTGCTGCAATCAGACTTCAGACTTTGTATTTATTAAGGCACAAACTACTATTTAGCGCTGAACAATTTAAACATGGTCACTCCTCGACCTGATACTTGTAAATTCTGTACTATCCACTTTACTAAACGTTTGGACCCTTACCTTTATTCGCACAAATAGTTTTATTAGAGTTTTGTTCTCATTACTATTAGCTTTACATTTAATTATTTGTTAATTTACTTACACTGCATTAAGGGAAACGGCAAGTAAGCATTTTGTTGAATGGCCCATACCTTGTGTATCCTGTTCATATGACTAATAAAACCTGAAACTGCATTTTCATAGCCATTTAAACCCTTTTAGTAGTACGGGAGTCAGCTTCCATGGGGCAGAGCGAAAATATTTTAAAGCAAATAGTCCTTCTGCACCCCACAATTTGCCATTAGGCTGATCGGGTGGCAAACAAATGACCCCCGGAGGAGTGTCCCTGGGGCATGTCATTAACTCAGACCTGCCTTCACTCTGTGGCCTGTGTCTCGCAGCTTTTCTCCTTCCTTGAATTCCCCTTCGGCATTCGAAAACCTGATGCTTACAATACATGTGTTGTCTTGGCAAAGGAAGGTTGTGTGAATGTGTATATATTAGTGTGTGTGTGTGTGTTTGACTGAGAATCTGAGTGAGAGGTAGAGGGAGGGCGGGTGTGAAAAGCTACAGGGTGATTGCTATCTTCCTTGTCGTTCATCCCTGGGTTTACTGCAAGCGTGAGAACGTTTTTTTCTCACGACGATGGGAACATTCTGTTGTGTTCTGCTTGCATTCGATAGACACTACCTTTGGGATTAGGTGACGTTATGCTATGGCGCACCTTGTCGATTATAAATAAATACTGATAGGTATTGACACGTGTGGGAAAGGTTCAGTGAATGTCATTTTGTTGTTCCACAGTATTTTTGAAAGAGATGGCTTCGCGATCCAGCCACCGGAATCATCAACAGAAGAGGTAGAGTGTCACTCGCGCTCGCCCTGCCGTCGATGTTGCCGTCTGCTGCACGATGAGCGTAGCTCTGCAAGATTTGCGGAACAACGTAAGTCTAGCTATGGAAATAGTTCATCATCTCACACAGAATGCTACTCATCTATTATTTTTACTAGATAGGGCAAAATCAAGCATGTGATGAATGTTCATGCAATTCATCATCCTGTTTTTCTATGGGATAACGCAGAACCATTTTGCAAAACCATGTCGAATATGCCTTTTATATTCTGCTCCTGTTGTACACCTACGCGGAATAGAAAGCACGAACATATTTTCAGTAGGCTTTCGTTCTAGTCATAACCATCACAGAAATACTGCGATCGGCGCTGCCCGCCCACGATTGAAATGGTGCGCTTGTTCAATCCATGCGATGTCCGTATCTTTTCATAATTTAACAGAATCATATAGGCTCCTCACGTGTAGATGCTTTTAAATCATTTTTATTGTTTAATTGTATTCTAGTACAGGACTACCGTGTTTTAAGTTAGAGAGAAGTGGATTAGGGCAAGACCCTTTGGACTGTGTGACATTATTATTTGCTGCCCAATTCTGTTTTTTTATGCACATTTGCTTTACCAGGTAAGTCGAATGAGAACACATTCCAATTCACGACCTGAGAATAATTAGGGTTAATTGCTTTGCTCAGGAAAAGAAAGACGTCTTTTAATCTACCAACCTTTATGATTTTGGTCAGATGCTCTATCTAAGCTACCTGCCACCCTCTGTGACCAGGTCTTCTGTCAGGTCTCATCGTTGTTGACTGGCGGTGAATCAGAAACCCACAAACGAGCCCGCTTGCCCCTACCCACTTTTTTAAAGCTCCCTCAGTTCTCCCCTCACTACAATCTGGTGACTCCCAGTGAGTAGCGGGGCGATTTAGAGACACGCCGACACACTTGTGACTTAACTGATGCAATTCATCTTCTCACTTTTTATTAATAAGCAACACATCCAAATTAACAAATTCCTCCTGTGATTTTAGCTCAGTAACAAAAGGTATTTCATATATCAAGATTTGAAATCATGTGGGATTCATCATGGGTGTACCCTGCTCAACATCTGTTGTCTGTAGGACGATGGTCCTGCTGTGAAACTACAGTAAAGCCGAGTATTCTTAGGCCATGTTTCTAAGGTATTTTTACTCATACAATCTCTTGGTTACATTGGTCAGTTCTCAATGGTCTCAGAGTTAGTTCGGTTGATTCACCTTGTCTATCAACACAATAGTTAACCTATGGAATGACTCCTAGAATTAGCCTACTATATATTAGTTCATTGTGGTAGATCAGATTGGAAAAAAAGACCCTGTATGGTTCTGCAAAAGGAACTGCAAAGAAAATTTCAGATTGACAATGCTTTAATAAAATATCCTTTCTCCATAATGGTTTTATAAAGAACCAAAAAAATATGGTCTATCAGACCCTCAATAATTTATAACCCTAGCAGAAGGTTTTATTGGTGCCATTTAGAAACGTGTTAGCGCGGTTCTTTGCACTGCATATCCTTCAAAAAAGGGTTTAGAATAGTGCCAGACGGCTTCCACTATGGTAACCAAGCCAAAGAACCTCAGTTGGGTACTATTTTGGCTACTCTGATGAATGGTGCTTGTTTTTTTAATGTAAGGTATATTTTGGGCATGTTTCATGTGGGCTAGAGAGGGAGTGTGCTGGAATAGCCAGGGACCGAATTCAAGCCCATACATTAGCAGTATGTGTTCACAATAGGCTGCAGCTTAGACTGCTAAACCCTTAGAAATAAAGCAGTGTATTATTATATATGGCTAAAACATCCTAAGCCATTGAAATGGTGCTTGTTTAATAGTGTTGGATCAAATCTGAATTAATGTCTGCAAGATCACATTTGGATAGTTCTACATAACAGAAGAGAATAGTATAAAGCATTGTAGCACAATTGGTCACACTGTATGTAACACACTGTAAACCCTGTTGGCTACATAAATACAACACTATAGGCTACTTTCTGAAAACACTGTTGGCTACTTCCGTACAACACCGTGGGCTACTTCCAAACAACACTGTAGGCTACTTCCAAACAACACTGTGGGCTATGTCCAAACAACACTGTTGGCTACTTCCAAACAACACTGGAGGCTACTTCCATACAACACTGTAGGCTACTTCCAAACAACACTGTGGGCTACCACCATGCAACACTGCAGGCTACTTCCAAACAGCACTGTTGGCTACTTCCGTACAACACTGTGGGCTATGTCCAAACAACACTGTAGGCTATTTCCGTACAACACTGTGGGCTATGTCCAAACAACACTGTAGGCTACTTCCGTAAAACACTGTGGGCTATGTCCAAACAACACTGTAGGCTACTTCCGTACAACACAGTGGGCTATGTCCAAACAACACTGTAGGCTACTTCCGTACAACACTGTGGGCTATGTCCAAACAACACTGTTGGCTACTTCCATACAACACTGTAGGCTACTTCCAAACAACAATGTAGGCTACCGCCATGCAACACTGCAGGCTACTTCCATACAACACTGTAGGCTTCTTCCATACAATGCTGTAGGCTACCGACATGCAACAATGCAGGCTACTTCCATACAACACTGTAGGCTACTTCCAAACAACAATGTAGACTACTTCCAAACAACACAGTAGGCTACCGCCATGCAACAATGCAGGCTACTTCCATACAACACTGATCAAAGATCAAAAGAACAAAGATCAAAGCGACCCCCGCTCCACCAACCACAAGCACACATGATGACCAACATGCGTGCATAAGCGCATACATGTCCGCAGGCATTAATGTGCGGTTACACAAGGGTCCCGGTTTGGGGGTTTGAAAATGTGGTCACCCTATCCATACAACACTGTTGGCTACTTCCATACAACGCTGTAAGCTACGTCCGTACAACACTGTAGGCTACTTCCATACAACACTATATGCTACTTCCAAACAACACTGTAGGCTACTTCCAAATAACACTGTAGGCTAATTCCATACTACACTGTTGGCTAATTCCAAACAAAACTGTTGGCTAATTCCAAACAAAACTGTAGGCTACTTCCATACAACACTGTAGGCTACTTCCATACCACACTGTAGGCTAATTCCAAACGAAACTGTAGGCATCTTCCATACAACACTGTAGGCATCTTCCATACAACACTGTAGGCTACTTCCAAATAACATTGTAGGCTACTTCCATACAACACTGTAGGCTACTTCCAAACAACACTTCATGCTACTTCCACATAGCATTGTAGGCTTCTTCTATACAACACTGTAGGCTACTGCCATAAAACACTGTAGGCTAATTCCAAACAACTCTCTATGCTACTTCTGAATAACACAGTAGGCTACTTCCACACAACACTAGGCTAATTCCAAACGAAACTGTAGGCTACCACCATACAACACTGTATACCTCATATATACCGCAGACCTAAATGCATATTCTCATTAAACTGATTGAGATGAACTGGTGGGAATTCATATACTGCATGAATGCTTAAGTGGTACAACTCTTAAGTGTAATTATCTTTCACAATTGAAAGCAATATGAGGGGATGGAGGACAAACAAATGTTTCTGTAAAGTAGGATGGAGGTAAAGCCACCAGTTCCGTACACGTTTAGATGGGGGGATAGGTCAAGGAAAAGTCGGATTCACATCTATTCTAAAACAAGTTGCCATGACTACTGACAGACAGCTGTTGACCCATCACCCAGAGCTCGGCACTCTTGTCATATCATGTTGAAATTCAAGACACCTAAATATTATGTGATGTCAAAATGCCAGTATCTCTATAGGTTTTGGAACAATATTGTGATACAGACGTGAAATCAAATGTCCACAATGAAAGCAGTTGCGTTAGACCTACCTGATATAAGACTAAGGAGAGGGAAAAGCAGCCCCATTGTTCAAATCATCATGACTCAATTAGTGTCCCATAGACCCAGCGGGCATTTCAGAATATCTCCATTATCTCTGTAATGAAGATTATTAACACCTCTATCTGTGCACCAGGCTACAGTCAAGCAGGAAGTGACTTGCTACATGCGCCATGCACTAACTCAAAATAAGCTGCAAAAATGGTTGTAAGGCCTGTGCTGTCTGCAGTACCTTTGTTAACAAGACCAGTGGTGTTTATGCCTCCTCAGGGTATTGAGTTTAACTTGAGTTTAACCATGTAGGACATTGAACCTGCTACGGTCTGCCTGGATATTAACATGCACACGAGCCATGTCATTATACTCTCACACAAGCATGACTAACACACATTTTCATTCTGTACATGTGCCATTTAGCTGGTTTAGCATAGCAAACACTTTTACAGTTGGCCCTCCCTCTGGAAATCAAACCCAAGTTCAGGCTCATTTCAGCAGTGATGCCCAGACATGCCACCCTTTAGTGGTTGCTCTGAAAGACATTTTAGTTGAAGCTGACAGGTATAATGCGTTATAAGTTGTTATAAACATGTGTAAGCATTTCTAAGGTCTTATTACAAGGCTTATGATTATTTCTGTGTATTATGTTTAGTTCATAGTCAACTGATTCAGTGCAGGCAGGGTAGCCTAGCGGTCAACAGTGTTAGGCCAGTAAATGAAAGGTTGATGTTATTTATCCTCAAACTGACACTGAAAAACCCTGTTGTTTTTTCCTTGAGCACACCGTCAACTCTAATTGCTCCAAGGTCATTGCTGTAAATACAAATGTGTTGTTATCATCTTTACCTGGTAAACTAACAGTTATAAAAGGACTGTTATTAGGAGATGACCGTAAGATATCGGGGCCTGGTGGTATTTGCTTGCAGAATTGAGAAAATGTGCCCAACCAATGCTTTCCAGAAGCTGACTTAACCTCCAGGAAAACAGATTATGACACAAATATGTTTTTTGTTTTAAGTGAACTGTTTTATTGTTAATGTCATAAAAATGGCAATATTATAGTAATTTATTGGAATACTTAAAAAATGAAATATAACTAGATATTATAAATAATTTACAAGGAATAGCTGTCCCTAATTTTAATGTCACTGGTGTTACCATTGATGAAAACTAACCCTTTGAAAAAAAACATGCACCATCCATCCTTGCCCACCTTTTCCTGGCTCCCATCTTAGATACACCAGGTTGTCTGAAGACTTCTTTCTGGTTTTATGATCACTGGTGTTACTGTTCTTGCTGGTAACACAAGTGATAGGATGATAACACCAGTGACAATCAGTAGCACTCCTATCTTTTTTTTCTCAACATAAGGTTTTATAAATGCCAGCAAAACCTTTGCTGGCATTTATAAAACCTTATGTTGAGAAAAAAAAGATAGGAGTGCTACTGATTGTATTTTACGTAGATGAATTAGCATTTACGTAGACTTATTAGCATTTTATTTCTGTTTCAGTATTGTAATATAGAAAAT
This sequence comes from Esox masquinongy, assembly GCA_016801175.1. NCBI lineage: Eukaryota > Metazoa > Chordata > Actinopteri > Esociformes > Esocidae > Esox > Esox masquinongy. The sequence goes on from JACXGI010004845.1 coordinate 36,738, forward strand.
GTATGACTGATTTACTAAACTGTTGCTGCAGTATCTTAGTAAAATATAAAAATAACTTTGTTAATTTATGTTGATTTACAATGTCAAGGGTTTAACTATTAGTTGAACATATGTTTTGGTGTAATTTTTAAAACAAAATTTTTTTGTTCTAAAAGCCACCATCTTTTCAGCCACATTTTTTAGAATGACCCAGTTGTGAAAACATTAAAGGGCCAATCTAGGATTTGAAAAGCAATTAATCATGAACCCATAACATATTCTGTTGAGTAGCTGAGGGTGCTGGAGGCATGTAACCACTTTAAAATTCATAGACATCATTCACAGATCTTTTTTTAAACTATATTGTTTTGATAAATGTAAGAATTTTCGTACGTTACGCCCCTGTGTGACCTTAGCCAGGAAATGTATAGCAGTTGTTCAGCTGTGGTCTCCTATCACAGTCCTGGTGGGAAAGGCAGAGACTAATTGATGGCTGGAGAAGGAGGCTCTTGAATGACCTGAACCCTAGGTTGGTCAGGGCTGGGTATCCTGTGTGTGTGTGTGTGTGTGTGTGAGTATATATGCTTGTGTGTGTGTGTGTGTCCTGCTTCAGGGCGTTAGGGTGAGGTTCTTCCTGTCTGAAGGCCCTCCATCTGTCTTGGCTTCGTCGGCAGGGCCATGTCAGGGTCAGGGCTGGAGAGGTCCTCGTCCTAAATAGCACCCTGTTTCCTATAAAGGGCTAAATGTAGAGCACTGTCCACAAAAAGGGGAACATGATTTGGGATTTTACAGACTTTAGACAGTTTAGTAAACGTCTTATCCACGGTGACTAATGGGAGCGTTCTGCTCAAGGACAGAATGACAGATCTTTCACCTTGCCTGCTCAGGAATTCAATCTAGAAAACGTATGGTTGCTACTTGTCAAGTCTGTCTGTCACACCAAGGAAATGCATTTTCTTAAGATCATGTACTGACTCTGACCAATGGATGACCGTTGTATCCTAAAGTGGGAGGTGGTCTTTGTTTTTTTCATTATTCCATCCTCTCTGACTTATTTTAAGTCCCTTCTCCTCTTCTTTCACCTTCCTTTTCTTCCTTCTTTATTCTTTTCAACCAGAACTCCTCTCCTAAAAAATCTGATTACTTGAACTCTTGGAAAACTTGAAAACAGTTCTACAAAATCTCTTTCTCCATGTATCACACACACACTCTCTCTCTCTCTCTCTCTCTCTCTCTCTCTCTCTCTCTCTCTTTCTCTCTTTCTCTCTTACTTTCAATTCAAAGAGGCTTTACTGGCTTTTTGTAACAATCTGTTCATGGAACATAGGATGGGCTGGTATTCAAGGTACCAGTCTACTCTGATTGGGGAAGGCCGTGTTGAGATACTGGATCCACACTCATGTTAGAGCCTGATTCTTTGGTCTCCGATGATTAGTTTAGGACTCTGGTGAGGCAGCTGGTATCTGCTCACTTGAATCAATTCAAAATGTTCCTAACTCAAACACGCCCATTTATCTATGGGCGTGTCAAAAAGGTAGGCAATACCCTCTTTGCCGCAAGCCTATCCCTTTCTGTGTCTCCTCACCGGACACCCCTGACGGAATTAAAATATAATTTTAAACATCTTTCATTCCATATTTGTGAGATAGAGACGTTTTATGTCACATAAGTCAGGAATATCTATTCTATAAAAATACCAACATTCTCCAAATGTCTATATGCGAATATACACATATGAACATACTCATATTATAATGAAATTGTACATGGACTTGTATGAGTTAAACCTAGGGGTCCCTCCCGCTGAACTAGGAAACTTTGAGCATGATTAATAATGTCTAGGCTACATTTCTAACATTTTCCCTTCCTTGACAATATCTATTATTTCTTTCTTCCATCACGTCACTTTCTTTTTCTCTCTCCTCCATCACCTCACCTCCTCTCTCTTCTGTGTCTTTTGTTGTGTCTCTTGCCTTCCAAAATTTACCTTTGTTTGGCTGTATCATTCCATTTTCCTTGGTGTCAGTCAAGAAAGAAAACTCTGGCACAATCAATGGATTGATCTAAAGGAAAGTCTTTCACAGCATATTTAATTCTACCCTTGTAATTCACTGGTTTAGAGTCAACAGTCAAGATTCCACAGACTGAGGCTCAATGCATGCAGTTGCACTAAAATGTAGCTAGTTAATTATTAGCAGTGTCAACTCTAGCTAAGTTTGTGTTATTTTGCTAGTAGCCTGGGTCCTAGTCATTTTGATGTTATTGAATTAAATAAAAAGACAAGAATGTTTTCAATCATGCTTTGGGATCAAAGCGTTAGCTAGCTAGCCAGGCAACCAGCCAACCAGCTTAGGATAAAAAAAATATTACCAGAGAGTTTAGATGATCTCTAGAGATGAATGATGTTGAACTCGTGACGTAACAGTTATTGTCAAAAAACATGATTTTTCCTTACAACCTGTCAAGCTGTCAGATTTTATTTTACTAAATGTACACAACTACTCCCGCACTGCATCTACGACTTTCATCACCCTGAGCAACACTGTCAAAAAAAAACTTGCACACAAACATTTTTTTCTAAAGTAAAGGTTTTAAAAAAAACAAGATAACTACCTGCTTGCCTTTAGAATTACAACACACAAGTCATCACAATGGCAGTCATTTAAAGCAGGCAGTGCCCTTGATTCTACAAAATCATTTACAGTATGTATTTTTTTGTTTCCTATTAGTTAGTATTATTTTTACTCTGCATGTACATTTAAAAAAAATGAAATACAAAGGACATGACATTTGTGTCCTTAATGGTAGATTGTTGTGGGTATGACCAGGAACCCTGGTTTGTCTAGAGCATGTGACCATACCAGGATAAACTCTGGGACTGTACTGTATATGAAGACCATTACCTAACCTAGTTAAAAAAAACTAATAGTAACAATCTTAAAAACTGCATTTATGTTGCCAGTAGTTACCTAGTGCAAGGCTATTTAAATCAGGGGTATTCAGATCCTACTGTATGAGGTCTGGAGTATAACGCTGTACAACTTGATATATTAATTACGCCCACCTGGTGTCCCTGGTCTATATCCGTTCCTGATTAGAAGTGGGAAATGAAAAAGCAGCAGAACTGGCTACGTGGTCTGGATTTGCATTTGAGGGCTCCAGTGTATTTTAGCACTTATATCTGCCTTTGCATGGTGTGGAATCCTGGTCCCATTGCATCTTTGTTGAAAACATCTCTTCTCACTTCTCTATCTACTATGTAGAATACCTACATATTCTGCAGTTATCATCCAACATGTGGGGATTATTGGGGGTGATCAAAAAGCTCTTCAAGGGTAGTAGAAAAGGGAAAATGTTTCCTGATAAGGAAGAAAGTTTTTTTTTGAATTAGGGGCAGTGTTTAGGGTAAAACATATGGTTAGAATTCCAGTTAGGTTTTTGGTGGTAATGTTAGGGTTAAGTTAAGGGGAAATATGATTTTAAATGGGAATACTTTATTTGTGTGTGTACAATCACAGACACTTGGAAGAAGATTGTTGTTAAAACTGCAGCAGACATCTTTGAAAGTTCATTAAACCGTCCTTATTCTGTTGTGGACCATCCTTCTTTTGTTCTCGCCCTTCTTTCTCTCTTTCCTCCTAGTTGTCTTCCCTCCTTCCTCTCCATTGAGATATAGATATACAGAGAGAGGAGTAACCTTGATGCCTAGATCCGTGCCGTCATTCTCTATCCCTGGAGAGGAGTCTGTTCCCTCCATCTCCCACTCCCTTCATTCTGCTCACTCACTCTGCTGTTCTCTTTAATTGATGACGCACGGAGGGGACATGTAGGGGGCAAGGGAAGAGGGAGAGCGACAGAGACAGTGTGTATTTCTTTCTTTGTAAACACTCAAACAGATGTCTGTGAAGAAGAGGATTGACACCTGCGATGTGCCTCTGTTGGGCTGAGACAGACGGAGACAGAGAGAAAGACTGAAAAGATTTGTATGTTGGTTTGAGCTTTTTTCCCGTCTAGTGTGAGTGTGTGTGTGTGTGTGTGTGTGTGTGTGTGTAAACTATGTACTTAATTGGTCATCATTTTATATTAGATGCTGTTGTCTTTCAATTGAAATGAGATAAGCTTAGTGTTTGAACAGAACTGGTCTAATGTTGCTTGTGTAACCTTTGCATTTTGAGAGTACCAGTGGCCTCCCCAGTTACGTTTGTTGTGCTTGGTCATTTACGGCACTCACAGTGTGCTCTTCTGATGTGCGCTCAAGTGACTAACTGCGTTGGGACAGCATTTTGAGAGAGAATGTCCTGTTTGTGCGTGAACAATAACAACAGTCATGCAGGCTCTGGATGTGTCCCAAATGGTATCCTATTAATTCTGCTCTACCTTTAACCCCAAACCTGTTCAAAAGTAGTGCACTATTTAGGGAATAGGGCCTAAACCCACCTCTGTGGCAGTCGAATATAGTCGGGAGGGCGCCCTCCAGAGGTAGAGGTATGGTAAGTACATAGTGGTCACTGCAACTATGGATGCCTTGATAAAAATGGGCAAGGAATTATTTCCCGGACAGCAAATCTAGGATTTAATGTGTACAACAGGTTTTACTAGAATTGCAGGAAAGAATAACACGGCAATGAAACAATATGGCCTTCACCTGCCTGTTTTGTTTTTCTGTGTTCCTTTCTTGCTAAATGTCTCTGTCTTCTTTGTCCCTCTGTCTTTTTCTCTCTCTCCTCTGTCTCTCTGTCTTTCTCTCCCTTCTTGGTCTATCTGTCCTTCTCTCTTTTCTGTCTCTCTCTCTCTGAGAAATATAGATGAGAAATGGGCGTTTCCTTCATTCTCTTGTAGCTTTCTGTTCTTTTTTTAAGAAATAATAATGCAGACAGAAAAAGGCTTGCCAAATAAAACTGACTCCCTCCCCGTTCCCCACTACAGGCTGAAAATATCCATCTATCTTTCTCTGCTTCCTCTTCTTCACCTCTTTATCTCTCTGACTCATCGTCATTGCTGCTCTGTGTACTTCTTTTCTAGCACTTCACTCAACAGTGAGTCACATCTCACCGTGTCCATCTCAATACCTTATGTCTGCCTGTTTGTCTTTGTCCTCCCAACCCCCAACAACTTAACAGACCCTGTCTGTCCTCCATCAAGCATTCTCTCTTCCTCTCTCTCTCTTTCTCCTTCTCTCTGTACGTCTTAACCCCCGCCTCTTGCTGTTTGTCTGCTTTCTGTAACTCGCCCTCTTTCTGCCTCCCTCTCCCCCTTCCTCCCTCGCTCCCTCCCTTGCTCTTCAATTGCTTTGTGCTCAATGTTTATAGACCTTCAATGACTCCGCAGAGAGAGGGATTGAGATAAAAAAAAAAGTGGAAAGGAGTGAGAAAGAGAACATTTGTAAGGGCAAACTCTCGAACACTAAACGTAAGTACTTTGAAATCTCGTGTATTCCTTTATTTTTATTTCTCTCTCTCTCTGTCACCATAAGTCTCTCCTATGATTTTTCTAACCTGAGTAAATAACCTGAGCTATTGCACGTAAAGCAGCTATTGACAGCTTTGCTCCACTGCTAGGAGGCAATAAGAAACGTGTCTACACGTGTGGGAGGGAGTTGCTGGGACTCTCTGGCTTGCCAGTGTTGGGCTCATTTTCAGAAAGGTCACGAATTGAAGAAAAGAGGAAAAGGAGATTGCTGAACCCTGACTTCCGTTCTGTGTGGCTAGTGGGCAGCACTCGGTGAGTGTGCGTCTGTGTGTGTGTGTGTGGTGAGTGGGTGTCTGTGTGTGTGTGTGTGTGTGTGTGCAGCGGGCTGATAAGTAGAGGGGCTTGAGATAGTGCAGGACACGGATCCTCAACCACACACAGACACGGACACCCATACACATACGGACAGACAGACACACGCTACCATTTGAGAGGGTCTGAGAAGGCTGGAGTCTGTAGTGATGAAGGGTGAAGGTAGTGAGTCTGAGATGGGCAGCAAAGAGAGGGGCTTCATTTTCGTACTGGCTCTGAGAACAACATTGGCCCAGAGCTGACTGCACTCACTGGTGTGTGTGTGTGTGTGTGTATGTGTGTGTGTGTGTGTGTGTGTGTGTGTGTGTGTGTGTGTGTGTGTGTGTGTGTGTTTTGCAGTGTGTGTGGAAGTAAAATTGACAGATCCTTCCTACACCTTGTGTTTCTATCTTAAAGGGTTTCTTCTACTGTGTTTTTGCTGAGGTGTCTGACGTTCTCAGTATGGACTTTTAAAGTAACTGTTAGATAAGCTTACGATACATTTTCGGAACAGTGTTCCTGATTCAATGGCTGTGTCTGTTGTCCTAAGTACAGATCCAGGATCAGATTTCCCTTACCAAATATGAACCCTACCCGTTTGTGGTGAAAACTGAACGACAACATCAGTGACTAGAGGCAATTTTGACTTAAGGTTCTGGTTAGATCAGCGGCTGGTTAGATTCAACCAAGAGCACTGGTTTGTGTGTGTGCGTGTGTGTGTGTGTGTGTGTGTGTGGGGGGGGGGGGGTTGTCATCCCCTAGCCATGTGTCAGTTATGCTACTGCATGTGTTCGTGTGTGTGTGTGTGTGTGTACTGTTTGTTTAAGCCAAACCCAGTGTGGAAGATTAGCTTCCTGGAGACCTCAGAGACGTGGAACGCCTCCCAAATGTCCCCCCGTTCCTTCCCCCCGGCTGGTTCTGACACCCTGGTTAAAATAGTGCCCTATAAGGTGCCGTTTGATACACAGCCCTGCTGTTTGGTCATTTAGGAAGGTCTGCTTAAGAAAGATCGTCAGCTTTAAAACGCCTTCGAGGGACAGTGAAGGATTCCTGTTTCAAGTGTGTGTGTGTGAGAGAGAGAGAGAGAGAGACCACCCAGATGCAGCCCCGAACGTCTCTTTACTCACAGCTAACAGTGAGGAGCAACTGGAAAATGTTATTCACCACTTCCTGTAATGAATAAACTGTCAATGTGCAAATGTGGATCTGCGTGTGTGTGTGTGCGTGTGTGTGTTTGTATTTACTTTGTGTGTGTTCAGAGTGATGCTGGTAATCATTTGTGTTTAGTGCGTTGGACCCCACCCACGTTTCATGGCGTCAGTGTGTCTAAGCACCTTCACTCAGGGGAATCAGGGTCCTGGAGTAAACTGACCTCGCCTCGCACCCTCCCTCTCTCCCCTTGCCTACTAACCTCTCCCTTCTCTCTCTCCCTTCCAACCATCCCCTTTTTTCTTAAATCCAAGCAGTGCCTTCGCTCTCTCTCATTCTCTCACTCCCTCTGTACTTCCCCTCTACCTCTCCCCCATCCTCCCCCTCTCTACCTCTCTTCCTGTCCTCCATCTCTACCTCTCTTCCTGTCCTCCATCTCTACCTCTCTGTCTGTCCTTCCTCTCTACCTCTCTGTCTGTCCTCCATCTCTACCTCTCTGTCTGTCTGTCCTCCCTCTCTCTACCTCTCCCTCTTCCTCCCCTCTCTAACTCTCTCCCTGTCCTTCCTCTCTACCTCTCTGTTTGTCCTGCCTCCATCCACCGTTTCCCCGTTCTCTCTCTACCTCTTCCCCTGTCCTCCCTCTCCACCTCACTCCCTGTCCTCCCTCTCCACCTCACTCCCTGTCCTCCCTCTCTCTACCTCTCTCCCTGTCCTCCCTCTCCACCTCACTCCCTGTCCTCCCTCTCTACCTCTCTGTGTGTTCTCCCTCCCTCTACCTGTCCCACTGTCGTCTCTCTACCGCTCCCACTGTCCTCCCTCTCTCTTTCTGTCTCTCTCTGTCCCTTAGCATGTTTTGTTTTATATCTCTCTCTTTGCCTATGTGTCAATTCTGACTGTATGTAAACATGTTTGCATACAGTTTGTGGGTTGCGTTTGAGCAAATGTATCACATGATATCCATACAGCTGTGTGTTCATGTCACAAAATGAATAGTTTCTGTACATGCCTGTGTGTGTGTTTTGTGGCAAGTATGAGAATGCGTGTGTGTGTGTGTGTGTGTGTGTGTGTGTGTGTGTGTGTGTGTGAATGTTGTGACCTCTGTGGCGATTCAGTGGCGTGGAGGGGGATGAGGGGTGACTGTATTTCCAGCTCTAAGGGCAGAGGGTTGAGCTGTGCCAGGCTGAACTCCACCAATGCTGCTTCCCTTCAAAAACACTCCACAGGAAACCACTTCAAACAATCACATTCCGCACAGTGAAAGTTCCGCACCACTCCTGCAGCTCGGAAAACCTCTCCCTTCCCCTCATCTCCCTCAGCAAGGGCACTCTCTCTCGCTGGTTGAATTTGGTTCGTCAGATTGAACACAAGAAGTCAACTCAACTTGCACAATTCACCCGGGAGTCCCCATGGTGCCCGGGTGAGGTGAAGCTCCTGTTGTGATTGTTGTGCATGACAGCTGACGTTTGTGTTACTGTGTCTTCCTGCCGTTGCGTTTACCTCCTTGCAGTTTGTCTACATGGCTGCACCTGTGTTGAGCTGACATTTCCCACGATGCACCAGGACCGCTGGCTTTGTAATGGCTACATGTCACTGAGACAGTGACAAGCTGAGGAAACGGTGGCAAGTCGGTTCCCGTCCCTGGAGGTCAGGTGTCTTTCATCATGTGTTGACTTGAATAACGTACAACATCCATCAAATCTGAGGCTGGAAGTCAACAGCGTGAGTGATGGAGACTTATTCCAATTTAGACTTCACTCACAATCACATAGAAATGTTCAGCATACATTCTCTGAAACCTGTCTGTGTGGGAGATGCACTTTGTATCCAGCACTACAGTTTGTGTGTGTGTGTGTGGGTGTACATTTTCCATAGCGGATAGTTGTAAACTCAAACTGTTACTCAGGTCAGCAATGCAAGCCTTTTGTTTGGCCTGAATTTGGTTGGCATTGGAGTTTCTGGACTGTGTAGTGATTACTACATACTGTATGTGGACACTCCTACTAATTATTGAGTTCAGGTGTTTCAGCCACGCCCATTGCTCACAGGTGCATAAAATCCAGCACACAGCCATGAAATCTCCATAGACAAACATTGGCAATACAATAAGTTGTACTGAAGAGCTCAGTGACTTTAAACGTGGCACTCTCTAAGGATGTCACCTTTGACAGTCATTTTGTAAAATTTCTGCCCTGCTACATCTGCCCCAAGCCTCACATCGACATGCGCAATGCCAAGCGTCGGCTGGAGTGTTTTACAGCACGCCGACACTGGACTCTGGAGCGGTGGAAACGTCCTCTGGAGTGATGAATCATGCTTCACTATCTGGCTGTCTGATGGATGAATCTGGTTGTGGCAGATGCCAGGAGAACACCACCTACCAGAATGCATTGTGCCTACTGTAAAGTTTAGTGGAGGAGGGATAATGGTCTGGGGCTGTGTTTCAGGGTTTGGAATAGGCCCTTTAGTTCCAGTGAAGGGTCATCTTAATGCTACAGGATACAAAGACATTTTAGACAATTGGGTGCTTCCAACTTTGTAGCCACAGTTTTGACCCCAAAATGGTCTGATGGATTTTAACAATTGTTGTGAATGTAGTTTGATTTTTTAGAGTTAAAACTTAACTAACTAGGGATAATCTGAAACACAGAAAAACTCAACGGAATAAAAGGAATTTGTGCAAAACACTCTATTGGTTTTATATGGCCCTACGTGGGGTAGCTTGGTGTAGAACTACAGTCCCTGGACACAGCACCAGTCTAATACTAGCCAAATGTGCACACAGAGTTTGGGGATTGTTTTAAACTGTTTACCCATCACACAGGCTTCGGGTGAAATATTTTGCCTACGCAATCCTTCCGGCACTGTTGCCGTCTCATTTCCAGTAAAGCAGCCCACATGTTCAGCGTCAACCTCATTCCTCCGACCCCACCTGACCCCTCCAGCTGTTCCTGCAACAGTCTTCGTGATTGGCTGTTCCACAGCTGTTTTGGACCACCCGCTACCCAATGAGACAGCCCAGGAGACGGCCGAGAACACATTGCTTTAATTTGCGCTGGCGCTGGGTATCACGTGACTAGCTCTTGTGTGGGTTGCCATGGTGATGGTGTACCGGTTGCGGTGGGGGGATAGTGATGATCTAGTTCCACAGAGAGGGCACGACAGAGGGGAGGAGAACATCCTCGGTCGTCATTAGTCTGTCTTTCCCAACAACAGACTATTGATTCATATTTTGGCCTCGGTGAAAGGACTGTCTGTCCTCCGGCTATGGACTGATCTGTAGAACTTTTTTAAATCATAGTAGTAATGATACTGTAATCACAAATCAATGGTATCACTATTCACTACAAATGGCAGTTGGGATTTACTGCATTGCTTTGTTTATTTCCTATATCGTAAAGGGCACCACTGCTGATCAAATGTAATGCACTAAATCGGGAAGGGTTGTGACGCCAGGCCACAGCTGAAGACATTCCAACAGAACACCTTCTCTGCTAAATGGAGGGATAAGACTTATTACTTTAAATTATTATTTTAAAAAAGTTGCGGAAACATTTCAGAAAATGTGCTCAGTATTTTGTAGAATGGGGATTTGTTGTTTTCATATTCTCTTCAGAAGATATAGAGTAGCCTGAGGCCCGCGTTGGTCTGACTATTGTAGATAGACATTTTATGAGCGGACATGATGTTCTACTTTGCAGTTTGAATACAGTACATGTACCCTGTAGGAAAATAATCTGCTTTATGGAGATGGCTTTGGATTTTTGAGGTGGGGGTGACATTAGAAAAGAGGAACTTGGTCAATGGGGGTAATGTGGGGACATAAAAGGAAGGTTTTCAGAAGGACCCATCCTATAAAGGTCATATAGTGAGTACTTGGGTATGTGTTTAGAGCTATTCACTTTAGAAAGGGGACGCTAGTCTCTCTTTCGATGTTCCTTCAGATGGCTGACCACAAAACTCCTGACATCAGCGCGACACCATTCCATTTATATCAGGTCAATCAATAACCTATAGTGGCTGGTTTAATGGGCTGCAATTGTTGTGACTATTGCCTTGGTGCTCTCTCTCACACACACACACACACGCGCGCATGCGCGCGGGCGGGCGCAAAAACAAACAAACACCATTATCAATAGGTTAGAGGTCATCATGGTTACTATGAACAAATGGTGAATGTGTATTTTGACTGAGCCCTTATCCATCGTCCATCAGAATTCAACAAGAAGTTAACCAAGTCTGTGTCCTATCTAAAACATGCACACACACACACACACACCCATACACACCCATACACACCCATACACACATTTACTATCGGTTCCCCCTTTGTAACAATCGTATCGGATACCTCCAGCCACTCACGACAGGCGCATCATACAATGAATCCCTGCCCTCTCTGGCAGCCTTCTGCTTTATGACTGTAATTTCACTTCCTGATGAACTCACTGGGAAGTGTCTGCAGTGAAGCTACAGACCGCTAGTATATGTGTGTGTGTGTGTGTGTGTGTGTGTGTGTGTGTGTGTGTGTGTGTGTGTGTGTGTGTGTGTGTGTGTGACTGCTTCTGGTTGTGTCACTTTTAACAAATAGGCTCCCTTTAATTGTTGTCTCAGTCTTGTTCTACACTGTTTTGGGATTTGTTTAAAACCATTGTTGTTACGGATACTTTGTAGGGGAGTGACGGGGCCTTGTCAGCTTGTGACTTTCAGAAACAATGTGAGAAGTCTCCCATGGGGCACATTGATCCAAGGCACTCTTTTTTTAGCTGACCTGCACAGTGGATGTTTAAACCTTGACTGTGCCACCAGCTGACGATTGGCTGGGAAACCCCATGCATGATGCCAATTGATCAGCCTCACCTGGGGAGTGGGGAGGCATCGTCGCCAGGGATTTTCTGGTCACAGTGCTCTCTAGCGACTCCTCAACTGAGGTCGACTTGTGAGTGAACGTGTCCTCACACATTGACCCATGTGACTTCCTGGTTGGAAGAGCAGTGTGGGAAAAAAGCTGAACAGCCTATGAATGCACCTATGAGGTAAGCTTGCCGCAAGCTACCGGTTGTTGGGATGAGAAAAGGCTGTAGAGGCAAGTGAATATGATGAAAGTGATGAATTGGGAATGAATAGGAAATAAAAAAATCTAATGAACAGTAGAATGTAAAAGGAAGATGTTGTTGGCTAAACTATTTTTGCTAGTTTGCCTTTTTCATTTTCACTGCCATGAATGTGTATGTATGTGTGTACAGTATGTGCATGCCGGTGTGTCTGAGGAAGGAGGATGAAGTGTGTCTGAGGGAGGAGGATGAAGTGTGTCTGAGGGAGGGGGATGAAGTGTGTCTGAGGGAGGAGGATGAAGTGTGTCTGAGGGAGGAGGATGAAGTGTGTCTGAGGGAGGAGGATGAAGTGTGTCTGAGGGAAGAAGATGAAGGCAGCATCTCTAAGTAGAAGATTCTTGGTTGGTCATGTGATTATGTACAGTGCAAAATTATACAGAAACAATCTGACAGGAATATCTGTTCTCGGAAAATGAGAAACATTTCATAGCAATGGAGGAGACAGAGGAAGATAAATAAAATAGGGGATATGGGGCATAATGGGGGAATAATTGCCGGCAACACAAGTTTTGATGCTTTGTTGACACCAGTCTAAGGATGTTTTGTTGACATCTTTCTTTGATTGTATTTTTAGATGACCTGATAACAACCAGACTATGTTTATTCCATGAAATCCTGTTTTTGTAAAGCAGACATCTTAAAAAAAAAACTATTGATTGTTATAAGGTTATCAAAAAAGTAGTTTACAACCAGAAAATGACCTCATAAATATGTAACCTTTTGACCATATGGGATGTTTTTTACAGGGAAATAAGTAAAAACAGAAGGAAACACACCTGTGTCTATGTCTTGATTCCCTTTTGGTTGATGAGTAATGTTCACAGACAGACGTACCTACAGTAATATTCACAGAGAGACATACCCACTGTAATGTTCACAGAGAGACGTACCCACTGTAATGTTCGTAGACAGACGTACCCAATGTAATGTTCACAGAGACATAACCACTGTAATGTTCACAGGGAGACATACCCAATGTAATGTTCACAGAGAGACAACCACTGCAATGTTCACAGAGAGACATAACCACTGCAATGTTCACAGAGCCATACCCGCTGTAATGTTCACAGAGCCATACCCACTGTAATGTTCACAGAGCCATACCCACTGTAATGTTCACAGAGCCATACCCACTGTAATGTTCACAGAGCCATACCCACTGTAGGATCTAAAAATGAGAAATGACAACAGCTCACAGATGGAACATAGCACTTAGGTCTACCTTAAGAGAGAATGTTGTTTAGATGTGTTGAAGAAGTTTGTTGTTTGGAACGTCATCCCAGAATGCGTTTTCTATACAAGCCGTACCAGCATGAGGGCATTCTCAGACAAAGCGCCATGCAGAGACTGTTGTCTTTGTGATGAGAAGTGGACTTTTATTGGCTGAGGTATGTGGTCTGTTTTACAGATTTGGTGTGGAGTGCACTCATGTCTCTTTGGGACTCACAGAAGTGAGGGAAGGCAGAACCTTGAATTCTCTCCCATGGATTTAAACAAAAGTTGTTTGAGTGAGGTGTGTCAGTACTTACTGCTCTGAATGTTGTCATAACATTCTACAAAGCTGGCAAGTAACTAGTCAGTTTTGTTGCTAGTTTTGTAATGGGATATTACTCATACTCTTGATGAGGAATGTTGGTATGCTCACAATCTGCTAAATAGTCCTGTTAAAACTATATTTGGCGTATAGCTGATAATAACACAAATATTTTTTTGCCTTCAGTAATGTAAAATTGTATGTTCATTATCATATCTACATATTTATACCTGGTATTAATTGTTTACATTTAATATTGTATTATTAAAAATTATATTACCTGATTTTAACACCCTGAATGCATGGGGGGTCCAAGGAAAATCACTGCAATAGATGACCATTCCACAAAGGAAGTACACTGAACAAAATTATAAACGCAACACTTGTTTTTGCCCCCATTTATCATGAGCTGAACTCAAAGATCTAAGACTTTCTCTATGTACACAAAAGGCCTATTTCTCTCAAATATTGTTCACAAATCTGTCAAAATCTGTGTTAGTGAGCACTTCATCCATCCACCTCACAGGTGTGGCATATCAAGATGCTGATCAGACAGCATGAGTATTGCACAGGTGTGCCTTAGGCTGGCCACAATAAAAGGCCACTCTAAAATGTGCAGTTCCATCACACAGCACAATGCCACAGATGTCGCAAGTTTTGAGGGAGCGTGCAATTGGCATGCTGACTGCAGGAATGTCCACCAGAGCTGTTGCCCGTGAATTGAATGTTAATTTCTCTACCATAAGCCGTCTCCAAAGGCGTTTCAGAGAATTTGGCAGTACATCCAACCGGCCTCACAACCGCAGACCA
>JACXGI010004846.1:0-11650 GCA_016801175.1 Esox masquinongy
GTGCCATATTTTCTCCACTTGATGATGACTGTCTTCACTGTGTTCCATGGTATATCTAATGCTTTGGAAATTCTTTTGTACCCTTCTCCTGACTGATATCTTTCAACAATGAGATCCCTCTGATGCTTTGGAAGCTCTCTGCGGACCATGGCTTTTGCTCTGAGATGCAACTAAGAAAATGTCAGGAAAATCCTACTACTAGCTGAACTTTATTTGTGATTAATCAGAGTCAATTTAAATGATGGCAGGTATGTAATGACTTCTATTTAACATGAGTTTGAATGTGATTAGTTAATTCTGAACACAGCCACATCCCCAGTTATAAGAGGGTGTGCACACTTATGCAACCAGGTTATTGTAAGGTTTTTATTTTTCATTTTTCCCCCTCAAGGATTTCAGTTTGTTTTTCAATTGATTTTTTCACATTATAGGTCACATTAAAAGTGGAAAAAGTTCTGACATGATTTATCTTTGTCTCATTCTTTTACATCACAAAAACCTGGCATTTTAACAGGGGTGTGTAGACTTTTTATATCCACTGTATACAGTACCTATATTGAAAATAAATGACATAAATCACTCCATGGCTGGTTAATTTCTTTAGAAAACAAATAGACAGTTGAATAGCTAACCACTACGCCAAGTTAACTACGCTATGCAAATCGAAAACGAGAGCAATATGAATAAATCCTAATGCCTTTGGTCCGCGGCAAGGGTCAAACCCCAGTCGTCAACGTGACAGTCCACATCTCTAACCACTATGCTATGTTGGGGATGGCTAGCTAATAGCTATACAGTACCTATAATGAAAACAACGACTCAAATCACTTCATGGCTGGTTTGTTTCTTTAGAAAACAAATAGACAGTTGAATAGCTAACCACTACGCCATTTGAACTATGCTATGTAAATCAAAAACGAGAGCAATATGTTCATCACTGGTGCAGTTCGTCCATCGCAATATAACGCAAAGTTCTAGTCTGTCCTGAACAAATCCTAATGCCTAATTTGTTTGGGATGGCTTGTTAATAGCTATACAGTACCAATAATGAAAACAATGACTTGAATCACTCCATGGCTGTTTCGTTTCTATTGAAAACAAATAGCCAGTTGAATAGCTAATCACTAATTTGAACTATGCCTTGTAAATCAAAAACGAGAGCAATATGTTTGTCGCCTGGGCAGTTTGTCCATTGCAATATAACACGAAGTTCTACTCTATCCTCAACAACTCCTTAAATTTACCTCAATTGCACATTAGAATGCCATTTAGAATTGCAATTTGTGGCCAAATATGTTTGTATTTGTGGCCTAATGCCAAATATGTTTGGCCCGTGACGAGGCTCAAACCCCGGTTGCCTGCGTGACAGTCCACGTCTTTAACCACTATGCTATTTAACAATGGGTAGTCAGTTAGTCAGTCAGTCAATCAGCCAGGCAAGCAGGCAGGCATTCAGTAAGAGACAATTGCTCTTCGTGACCGGCGCCGCTGATGTGGTCCAGCAAAAATTGAAATATATATTGAATCAATTATCAATTAAGTCTATAACTGTAACAAATGTAGAGTACCATTTGCAATGGGAACTTACTAGGCCGACAGAGCAACACATGCTCACACAGTGCCTTGACCTTTGCCTTATCTGATATAGTTGTGGTAAAGAAGAGTTAATGAAACTCCATGGAAGCTAGTGGTGGAAAGATGCTGTGGGTGACAGATTGTGAATGTCGTAATTGAACCCCAGCAAAATCAGCCTACATTTCGTCAATTATTTGTATCTCTATTTCACACTTTGTTACGGTTTTTGGTGTGAGGTAACATTGAGTTTATAGCATCTGAAAAGTAACCGAAAGGTTGAAAGATCAAATCCCCTAGCAAGTGAACCCTATTTTCTCCCAGGTTGTCGCTGAAAACGGGAAGGTGTCATAGCTGGTAAAAAAAGAAAAAAATTTATACAAAAAGAAAAAAGACATGGTGAAAGCAACATCCAGTCAGATTGCCATGGTTGAGCATGGGTAGAAGGACACAGGCGCAGAGGTTTCAAAAAGGCAAAAGGTAATTTAATAAACTCACAAAGTAAAAGAGATACCTAAAGGCACAAACGGCAGGAACAGGCAACAGTAATGGCAAACAACATGACCAACAAGAAACACTGGGGCAGGAGGAACTTAAATAGGGACACAACGAGGGAGCAAACAAGGCACAGGTGGAAACAATAAAAACAAGGACAGGCTGCATGTAAGAACAAAAACCCAACATAACGGGCTGCGTTCACAAACACAAAACAAACGGAACAGAACCTCACACAGATACCCTAACAATAAGCTGAGGGTCTATATTTTAACCTCATAATAATGGTTTTGATTTTAAATCAGTGCCAATTTATGGATTTTTTTTTAAAATACCTCATATAAATCAGTATTCAGACTGTTTGTCATGACACTCCAAATTGAGCAATATGGAGAAATGGGAGAACCTAGCGGAAGGATCAAACAGGCATTAATGGTAGAGTTGCTAAATGGAAGCCACTGCTCAGGAGAAGTCATGACATGCTGCTTTTGGTCTTTGAGAGCATGAGGAAATAGATTCTCTGGTCTTATGAGACCAAAACTGAACTAGTGCTGTCTGGCAAAAACAAAGTACTGCTCGTTACCTGGCTAATACCATTCCTACGATGAAGCATGCTGGTGGGAGCATCATGCTATGGAGATGCTTCTCAGCAGCAGTGACAAGGGGACTGTTCAGGATTTTGGGAAGGATGAGCAGAACAAAATACACCAGGAACCACGAAGACAACTGTATCCATAGTGCACAGGACCTAAGAACCTCAAACTGCACAAATCATGTCTGCAAAGTTGGTAGAGGCATACCCAAAAACACTTGAAGCCTTGATTGCTGCCAAAGGTGCTTTTGCAAAGTATTGAATAAATAGTCTGAATACTATTCAGACTATTATGTAAGCTATATGTAAGATATTTCTTTTTTTCTCAATAAATACACAGATTTCATGTGTTTTTGTTTTGTGTTTATGAGGTATTGGGTGTAGATTGATGGCAAAAATAATGTATTTTATCTATTATAAATGAAGTCTATAACACAACAATAATGTTAAAGGGCGTTAATACTTTCCAAAGGCACCATAATTAGTTTTACTTTTATTTAGCACGAGCCTAAGATCCATAAATGAATTTTGTAAGAGAAATCAAATGGCAGATATGTAAATGCTTGTACAAGAGATGGGACTATAGCACACAGGACTGTGGTATCTGTATATAAATTAATTTCCCACAGAATTACAGATGTCGTTTATATGCAGAGTGAACATTTAAAGGACTCAAACTCAAACCTTGTGGAACTCCAATGTGAATAGTGAAGTTGGTCTACTTATCAATTCTTTTGAAATGTCATTCTCTTGTTCATGTAAATAGACCCTTTTTAATTACTAGCTCAAACTGCTCAAACATTACTTTTTGTCTTTTCCGGGTCCTCTTACTCTGATAAATCATTGCATTTCTCAAGCCCTGTGCAACTGAACACATAAATGGCTTATACTAGTGGATTCGGAAAAAGCCAGATGAACATCATAAACAAACCGACAGCCTCTGATTAAAATTAAATCATGTTCTAAGCAATATTATTGTAAGTCAGTGATGTGAAAGCCATTGTTAATTTTCTGTACATCCTCATTTTATCATATGAATGGATGAAAACCAAAAGGAAATATAGATCACATTTCTTACTTGCATTGGACCTACAATGTTTGCCTGAGGTTGTATTACATAGAGGCAAGAGCACCTGTTTAGCATATGATTGCTGTTGACCTAGGCCTAGTTAGTAGTTAGGACTGTGTAATGTTTGTTGTGTATTACTTTGTCCCTTTGCATGAACACAACCAGACATGATGTTTTCATTTGATTGTCAAACAATAACACAGTTAAGAGCTCCTTTTGGCTACCAGTGCATGTCTTTCCACTTTTCAAATTATTTCATCATCTGCTGTGACCTGATGCATAAATATGATAAATGGAAAGAGACATTGATTGCAAAAAACCTGAGATGTATAGTAATAAATGTACTGTCATTATGACAACCTCAGTTATATCCCGAATACTGTGTGTCTTCTGCTGTATGTGCACACCTCCATCACTGCCACAAAATGTTGGTGTTGTTGTCAACCCACAACACATACTGAAATACAACCTTACTGCTTGTCAATTTTTTCATATTCATGCAGCTGTCATGCAGTAAGGTTAAAATATGTCAGAGTTGCTTACAGTTTTCCTGGCATTTTGTTATAATTATTGTGTTAGACTCATTTTATCAGTATGGCTGACACGATAACTTATTGTGATGGGACGCTGCATCAGAGTGTACAATCTTATTTTCACACCTAGTGAGAACAGAATGTGAAATTACAAGACCTCACAAAATGGTGGTTTTAACTACTTGTTCTATGTGACATGGTATCATGGCAAGAGTCAGAGGAGTGTTGAAGGGTAAATTAATATTAGAAGATAACCACACTTTCACCATTTTCTTACTTAGCTAAAAATTATGTTCACAAATAAAATATTGGCATCCGTTGTATAAGCACATTAAAAAACGCCAGATGTGTGTTGCTAGGAAACATTCCCTCTGTTTTAATGCTTGCTTTTACCTCATTGTTATATCAGTCCTGTTCTTCTGTTATCCAACCTCATGATACAGTCACTATGTTGTATAAAAAATAGATCAACATCAAAAGAAGCATTAAAGATGAAAGCTGACATTATTTTCATCCTCTATCTTCTTTTTTTTCTTTTTACCCAGCAGGGTAAGAACCGAGAGAAAGAGCAGCAGAGGGACAAGGGGAAGGAGAAAGATAGGGAACCCAAAGAGAGAGAGATACTGCGCGGCTGTACTAGCAGTGGGCATCAGCTGGTGACAGGCTCCTTCTCTAGCTCTGCCACCTGCTCGCTGTGCAGTAAGGCTCTGCACAAAAAGCATGGTCTGCAGTGTCTGAGTGAGTAACATACTAACACACTCATATACAGCATTGAGCTCCAAACATATTTGAACAGTGACATGTTTTTGTTGTTGTTCGACACAATGACAAAGGTTAGTGTATATAAAGTGTCCATATCAAGTGAGATGTTTAAAATGTAAGCACATTTTGTACATTGTATTTTGTATAAAGTACTTTGACATATTCAGTTACTAGTGTATATGTGCAATAAAGTGGTGAACACATTCGTCCCATATTCCTAATGCATTATACATTTGTGATTAATTTTTACTTTATGGACATGGATATTTTTTGTGCTGATCAGTGACAAAACCTCCTAATTAAATTAGTCCAAGGGGAGTGAATACTTTTGAAAGCCATGGTGCATGTTAATTTGGAAGTTTTTTTTTCAATTTAAATTGTCTAATTTCAACATTTTCAAAAACTGCTTGTGTACAGAGTAAAAAAACTAAAATGTGTCACTGTCTGAATACTATTGGACCACACTATACACTCTCCTTTGTCCCCCTCACCCTTTACATGCTCTTCAATTGCACCCTCGCACACCTTTCCCCTTTTGTGTTCAGTGTGACATAATACTCTGTTCATACTTTGTTTACATACTTTCTTAACAAATGATGCAAGTGCTTCTTTTGTCTGTTGATTGTATATGCTTGTATAATAGAGGGAAAGCATGTCTGTTATACTAAACTTTTGAGTCAGTGACATGGATGGTTACAGAAAAAACAGACCAAGTACATTACCTTGAACTGAATTGGCAGCTAATTTGCACGTCTCCCTGTTTGATTTCATTCCTCACATTTTCTCTTCCCATAAGCATTGTTTTATATAGTGAGGTTTAGAAAGGTACAGAAAAACAAGACCAGACACAGCAGTTGCCCTTTATTTACTATTTGTATTTTAAATTGACTGTTTACATTCTAATCTAGTATTTTTAGGCTTACTAAGAAGCAGTATGGTAACAATTGCCATTTTATGGGATTCAACTAAATTGGTATTTACCAAAGAAACAATGAATCGAGAAATGCTATTTCACCATGAAGGCCATATTCTAAGCAAATACTGTACCTGGAAAGTACCATTAGAAAGTACTACCCAACATGGCTTACATGGAAACACTTCTTTTTGAAACTCAACAGGATGTTTCAACACATTAGCTTCTGTCTTTCACTCTTTCTTCACCTCTTTGCAGCATGACTCCAGCTGATAAGATGCAATACACATGTAGCCTAATGGGAAAAGAGGCACCACTTAACCATCTGTTTGGTGTGGGGGTGAGGCAGAGTCAGCACGTCAGGGAATGTAACACCTGTTATAATAATAGTCAGATACCTGTGTAGGATGATGTTAAGATTAATTGCTGTTTTAAATCACTCAAACAAAACAAACTTTATTTGGAAGTTGACATGCACATATGCAGCACAATAGTATTGCAGTTAATGGAAAATTATGACTGAAGCGATTCCTGGGAACACACACCAGTAAGTCTATTTTTGTACATTTTGTAAATTATCTGTTTATGAACATAATTTAGCTGCAGATTAAGTACGGCAAATCCCCTGGGGGCAAATAAGGGAGAATCTTCACTTTGTAGTTTTATAGTAACTTACCTTATAACAGGAAGATAAGATAACCTTGGAACTAAGTCTTTAAAAGCTTGTTTCAAATCTCCCTCCCCTAACTAATCCATAATTCTTCCTTCTCTGTAAAATGTGGCTCCACAGATAACGGTTTTGTAAAAATGTTTCTCTTGGGCCCATAGTTTTACCTGATCTGGTAACTTAATCAGCTACAATCCAACTAGGCCCATAAAGAAATTACTCAAGGTCAACTGTAGCTATTGTTTAATTGATTCCAGTAAAACATTTTAAATTGAAAAAGTCTGGGTGGAATAGTCATCCCAAGTTTGAATATAAACCAAATTGATCTCAGTTAATAGATGTTATTTGGATTAAGTTCAGGGGGACACGGAACAGAAGGCTGGACTGTATGCAGCGGTAGTCTACGGGTCAGTCTGAAAATGTCATGTCAAATTACTAGTAATATTTAAGATTTAGCTAATACAGTTATATATATAAAACACAGAAACAAGTGTTTTTGCTTGTTTCTGTCAGGAGGAGTGATGTTTTATCACAATTAACAATAACGAAGATCATGTACCTTAACCTTACTGCAATTTCTGTGACTTTTTATTTGTTCACATGCATTGAGCCAGCAGCAAAAGCACATTGATTTAAACGAGAGAAATATTGCTCAATCCTTGGTGTACCACAACCAAGATTTAAAGGTCTACTAATCTTTAAAATAGATTCAAAACACCCATTTAACGTCCTATGTAAAAATGTAAAATGTAATGTAGGTAAGAGTTCCCTCTACTGGCTCTCCAATACAAAGTTTAGCAGCATTTGGTCTCCCAACAAGGGAACAATCCTGTTTAGCTCGCAGACGCAAGCCAGCAGTGGAATGCAAGGTGTTGTGCTGCTCTATGCATGTATATAATAACACTGTATTTCCATTCAGGAATCCGAAATAAGTTGTTTGCCGGGTCACGCATAATCTCGCGAGGCCACACCTCCAATCTCGTCTGGCCTCCTTGGAGGTCTGGAAATGCTGATTTTCAGCGGCAAAATTTCTATTGGATGTCGGTTTTCAATTAAACATCCACTCTCAGGCTTGTTGAAGGCGAGCTTAGCGTGGTTTCACTGTTTCTTCAAACTGGATAAAACACATTTCCTGAATGTTTAGTTCCTACCTAGGTTGGAACATATCAGAAAAGAAGCAAAGATTGAGTAAAAACTTAATTTTGTTTAGGACTTTCAACTTCTCTACTTAAATGCTGTTCTGAAAAAGATGTTTTGGCGTGCCTTCCTACTGGCTATGGAGAAAGTTTAATTTATCAAGCATGGCCGACAGTCTGCGATTTATTGAAATTGAAAACGGACAGGTCAATGATGCTAGTGGCTACTCTTCTGATTTCATTTATCGATGATCAGGTTCGTGTTCTGAACGCAAAAGGAACCACAGCAGCATACGCAGGCCAAAACGAGACGGAGGACGAGAAAATTCGTTAGGCGAAAATGTTTTGGTACATCTTTTGGTACACTCTTTTCGTTCAGTTTAGAATAAGCCCTTTCCCCTCACAAAAGCACCAATTTTTTCGACCTCATCCACCTTTTATATTATAGCAGAAGATCGCGACAGGAGCCACATACCGCTTTAGAAAACCCATCATTCTGCGTTACCGGTCCTATTAGGCCTATCTTCTAACACAAGTGTAGTCCGGTCACAATAACGGCGATTTACCTAGGAAAATGTTATGCTTGTTTTTCAAAGACTGATATGGTTCACCACAAACGTGACACACATCCACAGAGTTCGATGGGGTTTAATTTAGAGATTCTGCCATCTTCACTTAGCTACCTAATGTTCCACTTAATTAATGATGTGCAGTTCGCGAACGATTCGTTCGTTTTGAACGAATCTTTTTAGTGACACGGGACTCAGGAGTCGTTTTCTAGTGTGTGGTTCAATTGTATTGTTTATTCGAACGTTTGACAGCGGATTACTACAACATGATCACTTGCTTCATACGCGGTCCTCCAGCTCAGGTCTCCGATCAACTTCTATGTGCATTCGCAGAGAAAAATAGATCAAGGCAGGAACATTACAAAGACATGTTTATAACTGATAATTCAACGCAGACTGTAATAATATAGGTAGTTGATTACTGATGCCATGAAAAAAAGATGAAAACGAGCACAGAGCCGCTGCTTTTGCCTAAGTAAAAAAGACTCGTGAACAACTGTCTCGGTCAGTTTTATCGTTCAATTGAACGGTTGTTTCATTCATTTGAAAGTCTGGCAGCGGAGTTCTACCCACCACGGAATATGCTGTTAGTTTTACGTTCACAAAGAAAAATAGATCAAGACAGTGGCATAACGACATGTTTGTAACAGATAATTTGACATATGGTAGGTCTAAAATAATTAATTTAGTTGTTGATTTTTGATTGTAATGATAAACACAGATGAAATCGTACAGAGCCTTTGCCTAACTAAAAAAGGCTAATGAACGACTGACTTGGTCAGTTTTATCGTTCAATTGAACGGTTGTTTCGTTCATTTGAACGTCTGCCAGCTGAGTTCTACCCCGACCGCTGGCTTCCAGCTCTCCAGCTCAGTAGCCTTCTCTCTGTCCAACAGCTGTTATTTTGACGTTCTCAAAGAAAAGTTGATCTAGAAAGTAGCATTGTAAATACATGTTCGTAACAGATAATTGGACGCATAGCTTACAGTAAATAATGTAGTATTTGATTTTTGATTGTAATGATAAAGATAAATCAATGAATGAATCATAGAGTAAAACAAGCATTTGCTTAAGTAGAGTAGGGGCTGTAAGCATTACTGACTCAAATAAACGAAATGACTCGAAAGAATCGAAAATTTGGCTGAACGACTCGACAAGATCCGAGTCAGTAGAAAGAGTCGAACTTCCCACCACTACTCTGAAGGCATTATTCTCGTGAGCACCTGTATAAGACCCTCCCAAGCAATACATTGAATTGGGTTGACGTGTTTTGAGGCATAGCCCAAGCAATGAATTTGATTGGGTTAACGTATTTTCAGACGTTACTGACAAAAGCGTTTTTTCCACCCATTTGCAACAAAAATCCTATAGGTATTCCACAGGCCTAGTGAAATTCTAGGCCTGGTTTAAGAGGTTAGGTCACGCAGATTAATTTACTATTTGTTTTAAAGAAGTAGATACTGCTACGGTCCAGCGTGCTATACTAGTAGATGCTTTGCATCTGAAATTTCTTTTCTTTTGCTTGAAGGTTTTGAAGTGTTTATAGACGGGTAGGAAGACAAAGCTTATGATCACCTGAGAACAGAAATAATTTCTAATAAATAATAAGTCTGCTGTGGAATATTATGAATTACTATTTATATTAGTTTGCTTAAAAATTAAACAAATCACACTGATATATTCCATTGGACACACAGTAAGGACACTTACAGTTGCACCATGCCGACACACGCACACACACACAACTGAGACATATACTGTAGATAAGTAACATTTTAGCTTAATTATAATAATAATTATTATTATTGTACTTACATAAGACTTTTCTAGACACCCTAAGGATTTTACATAGGAAGGGGGAAGTATCCACCACCTGTGTATTTATAATACTTCTATTGAAATATTTTCAACATCGACATTTTAAGACAAATTAATTTAACTCTTGACTCCACCAATTAATATTTAACAAAGGCAAAATAAACCACCTTCATGACCCGCTTGCTGGCGTGAGAAAACTAGTGAGTGTCCCTTTAATTTTGAACCCAAGCTAAGGGAATCAGTCTACAATCAGCCTGTGGAATGCGTCATTTGTATATGCCAATGATTGTTCCCACAATTCCTGCTTGGAAGAGAGTGTAGTGGAGTCCAACTGAACGCAGAAAAAAGTAGGAATACTTGTGGAATTCGTTTGACGCACTGATTTACTCGACAGGACAATTTCTTCTATGTTTAACTATAGGCTTCAGATTTTTCTTTCAAGGTAAGCGCTCGAACGGCTATGGTGCATGCGCCGTTGTTTCTCGTATGTTGAAGGGATGCGTTTAGCTTAAAGCTAAGATTTATAAGCTAGTTAGCATGCTAGCCAATAGCTAGCATGCACAACATCGCAAGCTTGGCATGCTAGCCACAAGCCAAACTTGCTATGTTAGCTTTTTAACGTTATAGGCTAACTAGCTAGGTTAGTAATACACACAGAGGTCAGAGAAAAATACAGTTAAAGTGATGCTTAGTACAGCATGACTGAATGCATGTACTATAATACATTTGATTTTATAACTTTGATTTAGGCAATGTAGCTACATATACAGCTACAGTACTGTTACTGACATAGAGCAAGGTTTTCTAAACTGTGTCAGGACCCTAAACAGGCCATGGGCATGTAAGAGTTGGGTCATGATCTAATATGATGATAACAACATTAATTATTCATCTGTGTCTTTGCAGGCTTTGGGTTGTTGGGGAACAGTCAGTTTCTTATTTTGGTATTGGGCTAAAAAAGTTTAAGGACCCCTGATTTTCCCGGGGCTATAACGTCAAAAAGTGATTGAACCATTATGTATTGAAGCCAATTAAAACGTCGCATAGATAATTATGTATTTTGGAAGGCATTTGATAATAGAAATAGTTCACAGAAATGTCTAATTCAAAATCGCCACTGCTACTGAATCATATTTCAGAAAGGTAAAATTTAAATCAATCACGTATTTAACAAAACCCATTTTACTTAAGTTGTCAATAATTGCTTTTACAGATTTCCAACCTAAAACCCTAAGACTAAGCAACAACAAGAATTGATACACAGTGGCTTAGAAAAAGTCCTTAGTAGGGTGGGAACCAAGGAAGAAACCTAGAGTGGAGACTAACTTTGATGGGGGCCAGTCCTTCTAATGGCTGTGTCAGTGAAGATTATAAGAGTGCATAACCTTTTTTTTTGTTTTTTTAAACAAGTCAGTAAATGCAGGTTGGCCTTGTCCAGAGTCTTTCGGTAGAATCCATATCAAGCTGTACAACCAGGTGGATGACCGGGTGGGCTGTGGGCAGTGACGGCAGGAATAATCAAGC